>JAVTVY010039135.1:0-17321 GCA_036873755.1 Hanleya hanleyi | reverse complement strand
CGAAATTGAAAACTTAAAGTTGAAAGAAGCTAATTAAGAGCAAAGGTTAACTTTCATTCTTGACTCGCAGGATGGATGTGGATGCATTTCCGGGTTTTATTTCTTAAAGTCGAGGAAATAAAATGGTCGAGTTGTACAATTTTACGAAGAAAGCGTTATTAACATTACTTTAGCATTATATAGCTTCATTCTCCAGGTCAGACTATTTTTTTTTGTTTCACACAAGGCTATTTTGTGGTCAACAACTTCTTTTATCGCTCTGGTGAAAAATCCAATGAAACGTCAGCACCCGAGCAATGTTAGAAGTGATAAAATAATATTGTGTTATATATGCCGATTTTTATATGCCTATCAAAGAAGAAAAAAGTAATGTGTGCTTATGTAATGTATAAGCCTTTAAAAACTTATTATGAGTGGCAAATTTTTCGCCCGATTGAATGGAGACCCATCTTTGCTAGCAATTCACGATTGTGTGGCGCAATCACTGCATCACTTTTAGTTAATAGCCTCTAATATGTTTATCGCTTTAATTCTGTTACTGGATTTCTGCAGTTTTATAAAGAAAACGGTTTTTCTTGCAAACTTTTCATCATGGGATTCGAAATTTTGCATGGTTGTTTTTAAGAAAATAGCAGTACTTCAGTTTTCAAAAAGAAATGTTCTAGTTGCTGAGATATTGTTTAAAAAGTGATCTTCGCATTTTCCATTGTTTGTCAATTAATGAAACCATAAAGTTTTGTGAGCGGTTGTTCTACTCGCCATAAAATCTCGAAATTAAACGTTTGTAAATGGAAGCTCATTCTGTTTAACGACAACCATTTCAATTGGAAAACCCTTAATACCTATCGGTCTTACAGCTAATATATTCGAATATTTGTAATCACAGAGAAATAAGCTCTCCAATAATGATGTTCACAGTTCTCCCAATAAAACGACAAAGCCATGGCCCCTTTCCCTAGCCATCGGCCCACAGCTAGGCCCTTTGGAAAAATGTTATGGAAGTGTTAATTTTGAAGCAATACCCCATAGTACACATCCCTAAGTTTCAATATTTAAAGAAAACGAGGTAAGCTTGTTTCGGGCAAGGATCGGATTGCAAGTTAAAAACGTGTCGAAAGGTCGATTTTCAATAAATTTGACGTATTTCAAGCTCTTTTGGAAAGAAATTTGCATAGTAGGCAGGCAAGAACCAGAATAAAAGCCAATTCATTAAATTCCTATATCAATTCCATACAGTTTAACCATAAATATATTTTGGTTCTCACTTCTGACTTGCCTTGATCACTAAAAAATGAAATTAAGAAATATTTTATTGGTCGTCGTGTTGCCACAAATGTGTTTTCTATTCAGTGATACGAAGCTATGGATATATTATAGCTCAACAGGTTAGACACTGGACTTGAGTCCGCGATAGGCCGTTTTTCACGGCTGTGAGTTCGAGCCCCATTTTTATCATTTATAATGTGATCATTTTTTCCTCCGTTTTATATCACTTTTGGCGTTTCTCCATCCGGAATATTATCAAAAGAAATAGCTTTTAATAGCATGAATCTTGAAACTAATTATTCAAGATAATTACTTTCATTAGCACGTGATCGTTCTAAATGTATTTCACGACGGCTAGCATCGGTGACAGCTTAATATAAATCACTTCCGAGTGCAGACACATCACTGTACATTTCCTTATATTTTGTGTATGAACCATCAACAGAAGTTCTGATGGTATATTTTTGCAAGCACACTAAAATATCGCCTGTTGGTACCGTGTGTGAGAACCAGACAAGGTCAGGCCCAGCCAAGAAAATTACTGTTGAGCATCACACCTATACCACAGAAATGGGGACGAAGGAGGACAAATACTCCGACCTATGCAATGATGTAACACATGATACAGACTTACTCAACGTTGGGCTGTTCACGAGTGAAGTTTAGTAAAGTCAGTTACTGTTGCCAGAAAAAGTTTCCGCACATTCCTGTTTCGGTTTATGCAGATCAGGGACATAAATGAGTACAAACTGCTGTAGATATAACCTCTTCGTTATGAATTGGCAACACCTATATTTGATCTGCTTATTTTCATTCTAGAACACCGTTGTATACCAGAACATTTTGTGTTAATAGCAACTATAAAAAAGATTCATTTCAACAAATAATTTACTTTGGTTGGCCTTAAAAAATCCTCGTCTGAGTGCGCCCCAGTGCGTAGTATGTCACCTTTGTTTACCGACCACCAGGTGGGTTGGATGCGTGTTAGTGCGCAGTATGTATGGGCCGCTACCTGGGCAAAGGGGCCATGGCTCTTTCAGCGGGTATGCGAAAGTCCGCTGAGGTGAGATACAAGACGAGTGCGATTCCGATTCCCAGATAGATAGCCATTCAGACTCGGCGCAAGTCTACCGTTCACAATTATCTAATCATGTCGCATACATGTATTATAATTTTCATCTGGAGTGGTAGTTATTCATTCAGGGCGATCAGTGTCTGAATATGCACCGTTAATCAAAGAATCATTGAACTTAGAAAATGTGCTGATTAAATTCGTTTTAAAGATTAAATATAAGTGGTTTAATATAATCGGCTCAGTTGTGCTGGAGAAAGAGGATGTTGTACTGTAAGCTTAGAAAAACGTGTCAGTAGCTTTTCAGAAGGTATCAGTAACTGGCGTAACATGCAGCCTCAAAAATGTTCCGCCAGCTTCAATTCGTTGGAGTGGAGGTGGAGAGGATATCAAATTTATTTTAAAATGAGTATCATAAGCTGGGCCGTACTTTCATTACACCGACCTAAAAGGAAAATAGAATTCCAATTTTAAACATGCAAAAAGTTGTTTCTATATTACCAGTCCAATAAATTATGAATTTCAATAACGTTAAAATTGAATGACAAAATATTTTGTGACTGAAAATATTAACGATGTTTCAAACGTGCTGTTCTCTGTTTTCTGCAGTATTCAGTCCCTATATCTGTTGTTGAATTTTCTAGCAGTGGTTTTGTGTCGGGTTATAAATTGCGATCACAATTTATATTCGATTTCTCAATCAATTAATCAATTATTGTATTCGTGTAAATATTTATTCATTTGTTTATCCAGGGAACAATTACCAAGTTCAACTAATTATCCCAAAGTAGTAATATAAGAGCAAATGCCGTCGTATTGACACCAGGGGGGCGCTGTTGACCTACTTGTGACGTCACTTCCGGTTCCGGTCACGTGGCCGGAAGTGACCTTTGACCCCTGCGCATGCGTACAATACCGGATATTAATAATGGTGCGCAGGGGTCGAAGGTCATTTCCGGTCCGGAACCGGAAGTGACGTCACAAGTAGGTCAATAGGGCCCCTGGTGTCAATACGTCATTTGCTCTTACGCGCAACCGGATATTAATAATGGTGCGCAGGGGTCAATATGTATCGCACGTCATTCTCCTGTGAATCGGTTTTCTCTACGTGCTGCTCGTGTGACGTCACAAAGGTCATATGCAAATTCCCAGGTTCAATACGATCGCATTGTATCAATTTGCTCTCAAAGACGTCACGGAAACAGCTTAGTTTATCTCTATCATACATACTATGGATACAGTTATAAATATCTTTGATGATATTGACGACGCTATCTATTTGTGGAATAACCTTTTCCTTTCATGTTGCAGGGAATACATCCCTAACAAAGTCGTGACAATTCGCCCAAGAGATCAACCAGGGGTAACCAATGACGTTCGGAGAAAATACCGCATAAGTGGTCGAGCATTTGAACGATTCAAGCTAACTCATCGCGATGATCATAGACTGTCTTTTATAATAGCTCGGAAAGAGGCTAATAGAATAAAACGTACATGTATGGCAGTGTGGCGGTATACTGATAAATTGAAGAACAAACTTTCTGCTCCCAACATTGATCCGCGTACATACTGGTCCCTGATGAAGGGCACCCTTGAAAATAAAGTCAAACCTCAGATACCGAATTTAATTGTTGATGGCAGCCTCACATCTAATCAACAAGAAAAGGCAAATGTACTATGTACTTTCTTTCAATCACAGTCATGTCTATCGGCTCAAGTCACTATACCTAATCTTTCAAAATGTAAATTTCATCGATCAACGGCTCGACGAAACAACAACAAACGAGAGCGAAGTTACATCTCTGTTAAAGTCATTGAAAATAAATAAATCTACTGGTGACGATCATATCAGCACATTTATGCTGAAACATACAGCTCCACAAATAGCTCCATCGATAAAAAAAATGCTTCAACCTGTCACCATCTACATCAGGACTTTTCCCTGCAGCATGGAAAGTTTCACGTGTCTGTCCAGCATACGAAAAGGGAGATCGCCAGGACCCTTCAAATTACAGACCCATATCCCTCCAACCTGTCCTTTCTAAAGTGCTAGAAAAAATTGTGTTCAAGAGAATCTACGAATACGGCTTGACTAATAACCTTCAAATAGAAGAGAATTCCGGCTTCCAACCAGGCGATTCCACAGTGAAACAAATGGTTAAAATAGTTCACACTATTTATCAGTATCTTGATAAAGGCCATGATGTATGCGCGATCTTCCTAGATGTAAGCAAAGCTTTCGATAACGTTTGGCACGATGGTCTTCTGTTTAAGTTAAGAAAAAAATGGCATTTGCGGAACACTATGTGTGGATAAAAAGCTACCTAGGAAATAGACGAATTAAAGATGTCCAAAGTGGTGTTGAATACAAAGTTAATCATATCAATGCTGGTGATCCTCAGGGTTCGGTCCTTGGGCCGTTGCTATTCTTCGTGTATCTAAATGACATCAAAGCTGACATTCAATAAAATATAAATTTATTCGCTGACGATACATCTCCCCTTGCCCCAGTAATTGATATACAAATGCAGAACTGAGAATCAACAACGACCTTGACTACCTATCCAGATTGTCCAGAAGTATAACCCAAGATACTCTCAATTATATCTTGATAATGTAGAAATAAAACGCGTTACCTCTCATAAGCACTTAGGAGTAGTTCTCCAAGAAAACATGAAATGGGATGAACATATCGATTTTATCTGCTCGAAATCCCCCCAAAAACTCAATGTCATGTCTAGAACAAAACACATCATTGAAAGAAAATGTTTGGAGTGCTTATACAAGAGTACTGTCAGCCCTCTTCTTGATTATAGTGATGTTGTGTTTGACGGTTGCACGTTGACTAATTCTGTGCTTTTAGAAAAAATACAAAGACAGGCTGCAGTTATTTGTACCGGTACCACGCGAAGAACTTCGTGCCGTATCTAAAATTGTCAAATAAATTAGGCTGGGAAACACTTTCTCTACGTAGAAAGAAGCACCATCTTATTTTATTATATAAAATATTAAAATGTGAGGCACCTGTATATCTTCAACGTTTACGTCCGAATAAAGTATCTTTGGATATGCGAAGAAATTATAATCTGCGGAATTCTAATCAGTATAGAACATTTCGGTGTTGTCCCACTTGTTTTCAAAATTCGTTCTTCCCACAGACTTCTAAAGATTGGAATTCTCTTCATGCTTCCGTCCGAAATGCAACCTCATTATCTATATTTAAGGCCAAAGTCTCTACTAAACAACTTTCATACCTTACTAAAATATGCAATTCCCTTTATTTTTGCGGATATACCTCGGTCCCACTGTGTAGTATGAGGCTAGGTTTTAGTTCTTTAAATGGCCATCTGTTTAAGTATAACACCTCCCCAAGCTCTATCTGCCATTATTGTCCCCCGCCGCAACGCGGCCGGGGACTTTAAAATGGTTCTTGCTTCTATGTGTCCGTGCATGCACGGACATGTCCGTGCAAATACTTCGTAAGCAATAAGGGACCGTTCAAAATTTATCTTGAGGGGGGGGCCGGTGGAAATTCAGCTGATGACCCTAAGTTATGTGTGACCCCCCCTCCTTTGCCTGGAAGGTGACCAGTGACCCCCCCTCACCTGATACCATATTTATCAATGACCCCCCCCCATCTCACCACAAACACACGCCCAATTCCAACGAATCCAGGTCATTTCCCCCAGTGGACATTTCCTCCAGCGGACATTCCCCCCATGGACATTTCCCCGGTGGACATTTCCTTCAATGGACATTTCCCCCACCCTATACTTTTAGGTTATTTTGAACATAGTTTTTAAATAATTTGGCACATCATATATTTTATAGCACATTTTTAAACAATAAAGTGATAACATATAAATCATATACATATATATATTTTAACATTTTAAGAAAACATTATATCACATTGTGGTAAAATAAAAGATGTATTTTTTAACAATATTATTTTGTTATATTTTTTACCTCAGTTTTCACTTCAGTTCGGTTTTATTCTCATCAAATGGCTTCATGACACTGACCTACGAACAGTTAATGTTACGCTATATACCAAGTATACATCTTTTATATTGTTTTAAAATGTGCTGACTGTATAATACTGATAGATACTGTGTATATGTATAATAACTTATCACTTTGTGACTCAATTATCGTAAAACATCTGGAAATCCTTATATCTTTATATACAGAAAAAAACAAATTGCGTTATTACAAAATTATTTAAAAACCATGTTCAAAATAACCTAAAAATATAGGGTGGAAGAAATGTCCACTGGGGGAAATGTCCACTGGGGCAAATGCCCACTGGGGGAAATGTCCGTACACCATTCCAACATAGCCAGGGGCACTAAATGATGCAGTGTGGAATTATATTAAGACCGATTGAAAACACGTTAATAACATGAAGAGCTATTCGTTGATAAAGTGATTCGAAGTATGGTATTATACATATGAAAAGGTGACAGGGAACGGGACACAGTTCTGCAGTACAACATTAAACTGCGAGAAGCTGGGAGATTACATTCTGTATGATGTATTTATTCGCATTCACCGGTTTGAGATAAAATTATGTCATACTGCATCATGATGACAGATAATACTACATACAACCGCTCAGGCAAACAATGAGGTTATGTTTGTTATACTAACACAGACATAAACTTTATAAAAATTCGGACGAATCCGACATGATTAATTTCATGCATTCATCATGTCGGCTTCGCTACAAAAATCCTGCAAAAAATAGACAGTGTTTTATTATTATAAAACTATTAAAATTATTATATTTTATAATATTATCCTCATCATGACATTAACTACCGTCAGTACAACTTGTCTTGTAGTACGCCACAATTTATTTCTTCAACTTTGGGGCAGCATAAATTATTGAATGGTTTGTTTCAGTCTCAAAATGCAGGCTATATTCATTTAGCTAGTCAATGTCCACAATGTCCAGGCTGCACTGCACCTGTGTTTAGATAAAGGATTTGCTAGATGCACTGTGTAGTAACTCAAATCTAGCTGGTATGAATAGGGGCCTAGCTTTTAATACATCTTGAGAAGAGTAAATATGATTATAAAGCCATTTACCAGTCTCATGTCCTACTACACTACAGGAGGTTTGTACAGAGATTAATGCTAACAGAACATACATTGTAGGTCTATCTATGATACTGTATGCTGTTTAGGCTTATGATAAACCATAGAGCCTACTGTTTTAGTAGGTTCCATCGATAAACAAAGCCCTGTTCTGATACATGTGTTTCAGCGCAGATGGCTAAATTTTTTTTCACACTGAAGCCCATGACAATGGATTGTACTGGGTACTTTACAACACTCCCTGCACGTACCGATGCATGTATCTTCACTGACCCATTTCATCTTATTGTCCCCCGCCGCAACGCGGCCGGGGACTTTAAAATGGTTCTTGCTTCTATGTGTCCGTGCATGAACGGACATGTCCGTGCAAATACTTCGTAAGCAATAACTTCTAAATGCTTTGTCAGATTCCTCCGAAATTTGGCATCTGCATTCTTTGCGACAGGACGTCTCTTGGTATTACGTTTCAGCAAGATCCGCCTGTAGGTGGCGCCACTGGGGTCTTGCTTCTATGTGTCCGTGCATGCACGGACATGTCCGTGCAAATACTTCGTAACCAATAACTTCTAAATGCTTTGTCGGATTCCTCCGAAATTTGGCATCTGCATTCTTTGCGACAAGACGTCTCTTGGTATTACGTTTCAGCAAGATCCTCCTGTAGGTGGCGCCACTGGGTCTTGTTCCAATCTTTAGTGCATCTCAGTGCATGTCCGTGCAAATACTTCGTAAGCGATAACTCCTAAATGCTTTGTCGGATTCCTCCGAAATTTGGCATCTGCATTCTTTGCGACAAGACGTTTGTTGGTATTACGTTTCAGCAAGATCCGCCTGTAGGTGGCGCCACTGGGTCTTGTTCCAATCTTTAGTGGATGTTCGTGCAAATGCTTCATAAGCGATAACTCCTAACTGCTTTGTCGGATTCCTCCGAAATTTGGCATCTGCATTCTTTGCGACAAGACGTCTGTTGGTATTACGTTTCAGCAAAATCCGCATGTAGGTGGCGCCACTGGGTCTTGTTCCAATATTTAGTGCATGTCCGTGCAAATACTGCGTAAGCGATAACTCCTAAATGCTTTGTCGGATTCCTCCGAAATTTGGCATCTGCATTCTTTGCGACAAGACGTCGCTAGTATTACGTTTCAGCAAGATCCGCCTGTAGGTGGCGCCACTGGGTCTTGTTCCAATCTTTAATGCATGTCCGTTGATGTTTGTTCAAATCCTTCGCGAGCGATAACTTTCGAACAATTTGTCGGATTTCTTCGAAATTTGGTAAATGCATTCCCTGCGACAAAACACCGTTGGTGATGCGTTTCAGCAAAATCCACCCGAAGGTGGCGCCACTAGAGTTCATTCCATTATTCCATGCTGCAAGTGATAACTTAGAAACACTTGGTCGAATTTCTTTGAAATATCCTACATATGTACCTTCTGGGTAACATGAGAAACGTTGCGGCTCATCGGATTCTTCTCAAATTTGGCATGCATTTACCATGCCAGAAGCTGTTGCTTGGGATTGCCTTTCGCTCACTTGCACTCACAGGTGGCGCCACCTGGTGGCAACATCACAAATTCGTTTCCGGGTAATAACTTGAGAACTGACCATCGGATTCTTCTCAAATTTTGTATGAATGTACCGTGACATAAGATGTCGCTTGATAATGCATTTCACTGACTTGCGCCTAGAGGTGGCGTCACCTGGTGTCAAATCTAAATTTGGTTTCTGGGCAATAACTTGAGGACCCTCATCGGATTCTTCTCAAATTTGGTATGCAGATGTCCCCACGATACCATGTTCCTTGGGATTGTGTTTTTCCCGCTTCTGCCTACAGGTGGCGTCTCCTGGTGGAAAAATTTGTTTCCGGGCAATAATTTGGCAACTGCTCATCAGATTATTCTCAAATTTTGTATTCATATGTGACCCGCCCCAAAATAACATGAACACCGGTGGGCATCTAGTACCGGCAATAACTTGAGGACCCCTTCAGAGTCTCAAAGTTCATATGCCGATACCATGACATGAGATGTCATTTGGGATTGTGTTTTGCCTGCTTGCACCTACAGGTGGTGACTCCTTGTGGCAAAGTCTAAATTTGGTTTCTGGGCAATAGGTTGAGGATGCCTTCATATTCTTGTCAAATTTAGTTTGCAGATAATATGCCATGAGTTGTCTCTTGGGGTTGCATTTCGATTGCATAATTTTCATGCTACATGGTAAAGAAAATATATTACAGTAGCAATCAACATTCAGTCAGCCATTCGGAGTTGATCTCAAAACCTGGGAAGGTGGAAAGACCCCTTTGCTTCTTACGCCTGTGAAGTAGCTGTTGCCATCCTCATGAATATCTTCTGAAACCGACAGCGCTTATAAATATTGCTGCCATTTTGGCGGGGGACCTAGCATCCTCTGGCTGCTTGTTGTAATAACAACGATTAAGACCCTTATCATTTCCTGTTGAATTGCCCTATGTTCGCCGCTCTGAGAAAGCCAATGCTCACCTCGGTTACAAACTTGATCTGTCCTGGTGTACATGTACACCACTCTCTTCTAATTTATGATTTATGCCCAAATTATCCGTCAAATTTATTATTGCGTGGCTCTTCTAATTTTGATTATGAAACAAATATGTTTGGCGATACATATCGCATGCTGATAGCAAAATACGAACGTAGCGTGCAAGATCTATGGAAAATTGTTGACCGCTTCTCTCTTGTAGGAAACAAGCCTATGTTTATGTATACTTTTGTCTTTTTGAATTTGGTGCTAATACTGTTATATGGAAATGGAATAGGTCTTTGGATTATGGACGCGGATATTCTCTAATGGACGACGGCTGGATTATGAATGACGGACTAGACGCTTGTTATTTGTAATAGTCCAAAAGTTCACTGGAGCATCCAAACGGTTTCATGCTCACGAACAATCTCAACCGATGACAGATGACGCAGATTAGATCATTGCTTGTAGTATAAATAAAATTTATTCGACCCATTGTATAAACCTATAATTATATGAAGTAACAAAATACCCACCTCTACATAAGTATTATCTATGATATATAAAATCCCACCATCCATCAGCCTCTAACGCATTTTGTTATTTAACAATCAACTGTTTTTTTCTGTGTATGTAAATCATTATTTTGTCTTTTTTAATTATTTTTTTAAACAATTGTGTTTTTCTCTGTATGTAAATTGTTTAATGTATGTTATTTGAGGAGAGTGCCCCGTGACATTGTGGCTGTGCATAATCCTCATAAAATTAAATAAATAAAACATTTCATATGCAAATTTTGCCAAAACCGTATTGGCACGAAAAAAATACATGAATACATGGGAAGTAAGACTGATGGTAATAAATATAACCTATAGGTGTTGTACGATGTTATTATTACGAGTCTATGATCAGAGCGAGCACAGGGTCGAGCGTGTCGTGTCCAGTATGTCTCCGCAAATTGTAAACAAACATGGCTATTTTCAAAATGGCGGCCGCACAACGTTCGTCCTACGCCTGTCCAAGATGACCGACAGAGCATGACGTCATCGCGGACCAGCAAATCTCAACATGTTTTCTTTCGTGGTTTGAATGAATTAGATACATACACCCGCCCGTTAGTTTTATATAATTTTGCATGGTACAATCGCTCGCAAAAGGTTGAAAACATCCGTGCAGATCCATTTGTGTCGTATTGGTAGCTGAAAAATGGCGTCCAGGGGCAAATTCCCGGATCTTCCGAGCATTAAGACCGCAACGCCATCTATACACTCTGAATGCAAGGACGACAACTCTGACTAGGAGAAACGTCTGTGTGCCAAATTCTGGGTGATCTCCCTTGAGGCGAACATTTGCATGTTAATCTAGACGGGGAATGCATGAATGGGATTGGCGTGGTCATTTGTTATTGTTCTTGTGGATGGGTTGTGGCATCTTGCTTTCTTCGTCTCGCGATGGTGAACACGATGGGAGGGGTCTCGAAGCCATGCGGTGAAATTTTTGAAAAGTTCAGGTAGGTCTGGCAATAGGTCACTTTGAAATCTAATTCAGTCGTATTGACCCTGGGAATTTGCATATGACCTTTGTGACGTCACACGAGCAGCACGTAGACAAAACTGATTCACGGAGAATGACGTGCGATACATATTACCCTTACGCACCATTATTAACATCCTGTTGCGCATAAGAGAAAATGCCCTCGTATGGACACCAGGGGGCGTTGTTGACCTACTTGTGACGTCACTTCATGTTCCGGTCACGTGACCAGAAGTGACCTTTGACACCTGCGCACCATTATTAATATCCGGTATTGTGCGCATGCGCAGGGGGTCAAAGAACCGGAAGTGACGTCACAAGTAGGTCAACAGTGCCCCCTGGTGTCAATACGACGGCATTTGCTCTTATATTACTACTTCCCAATAAAAAAGATTGCTATTTTATTTCATGTAAAGTGAAATATGCATAGATTCTTGAGGTATCTCTTATTTCAGAGAGACAAAAAATGTGGTCCCAAATTCGTACCTCATTGTAATTTTCAACGAAGGGGATAACTCCCTGAACCCTTTTCAGCCTCTTGTTACTGGGTATGGTAACACCTTGCATCAGTGGCGTTATTTTGGTATGGCACGAACTAGTTTGGATACGAAATGGTTTGTACGAGGTAGTTTAGGTTCGCAGTGATCCATTCCAATTCATTGCTGTTTAACTGGTGAGTAGTAGTGTTCAAGCAAATGGAGTATCTAGCGCCTCACTGCGCATGCGCGAGAAAAAAAAAATGTGGCGGTATTGTGGCGGTGTGCGCAGGAGTGTTGTGCGCAGGTATGACGTCACTTCCGGTCTGGGTGAATGGGGCGTGACCTTGGGGGCATGTATTTCGCCGCGGTGATGCGGTCTGGCGGTGATGCGGTGTGCCTCCGCGGACCGAAAGTAGTCCCAAAACCGTGGGTTTTCGTGGAAGTATTCGGCAATCTGTAGGGACCGCTAGTGGACCGATGGGGTCGAGTGAGGTATCAAAGTGAAGCATTCGTGAAGGGGCATTTGATGGGCTGGGTGTGGGGTTGAAATATCGGCATTCTGCGCATGCGCGGTGGCCAAAGGGTATGAAAATAGACGTTTTGGGGTCGAGGGGAGCCACTAATGTTCCAATGGGGTCGAGTGAGGTATCAAAGTGAAGCCTATGTGAAGGGGCATCTGACTGGACTAGTGGCTCGAGCGTTGTCACCATTCTACGCATGCGCAGACAGGGAATTGTGGGAAAGGGTATGAAAATAGACCTTTTGGGATCGAGGGGAGTCCCTAATGGGCCGATGGGGTCGAGTGAGGTATCCAAGTGAAGCATTCGTGAAGGGGCATCTGATGGGCTGGGTGTGGGGTCGAAGCCGAGCCGGCATTCCTGGTACGCGGCCAAAGGTGGTGGAAATAGACCTTTTGGGATCGAGGGGAGTCCCTAATGGGCCGATGGGGTCGAGTGAGGTATCCAAGTGAAGCATTCGTGAAGGGGCATCTCACTGGACTAGCGGCTCGGGCGTTGTCACCAGTCTGCGCATGCGCGGTGGGCAAAGGGTATGGAAATAGACGTTTTGGGATCTAGGTGAGCCACTAATGGTCCAATGGAGTTGTATGAGGTATCCATGTGAAGCCTAGGTGAAGGGGCATCCAGTCAATGGGGTGGGTGCATGTAAAATTTTTCCTGAAAAAAAAAATACGGAACACGGACTTTATCGAAAAATCCGGCAAAATGCCTATATGGGGTATGGGGGTATATAGGTCGCCGGGCTTAACGGGGCTTGCCTATCAATAGAGTTATCTCCCACTAGTTCCAGGGTGGGTGTATGTAAAAATTTTCATGAAAAAATACGGAACACGGACTTTATTCTAAATTACGTGAAAATGCCTATATGGGGTATGGGGGTATAGGACCATCCTGGGAAACCTACTTCTCGACATTTGCGGTATAGGTTGTGGGTCTCGTTTTCTTAGTCTCGTCAAGACAAACATGATAGGAAGTGTCGCGGAGCGAATCGTTGAAATTTTTGGAAAAGGTTCAGGGAGACCCATATAGTCCCATACTAGGGGTATAGGACCAATGTTTGTCCCACTGGGAAACCTACTTCTACACATTTGCGGTATGGTTGTTTGGATTTGTATTCTTAGTCTCGTCAAGACAAACATGATCGGAAGTGTCGCGGAGCGAATTGGTGAAATTTTTAAAAAGTACGATATAATTTACATAGTCCTGCATACTGGGGGTATAGGGACCAATGTTTGTCCCCCTGGGAAACCTACTTCTAGACATTTGCATAGAAGGCTGTGGGGTCTCGTTTTCTTAGTCTCTCGTCAAGACAAATAATATGATAGAAGTGTCCTGAGTTAAATTCCAGAAATTTTTGAAAAGTACGATATAGCCCCCATACAGTCCCATACTGGGCGTATAGGACCAATGTTTGTCCCCCTGGGAAACCTACTTCTAGACATTTGCGGTATAGGTTGTGGGGTCTCGTTTTCTTAGTCTCGTCAAGACAAACATGATAGGAAGTGTCCCGGAGCGAATCGGTGAAATTTTTGAAAAAAGTCACCGAGGCCTGGGTAGGCCCATAGGCCTATACTGCATGGCTATGGGTGTATAGGTCCATGCGGGTTGGACCTTTTGGAGTCTAGGTGGGCCACTAATGGTCCGATGGGGTCGAGTGAGGTGTCCATGTGAAGCTCTCATGCAGGAGCACTTGACTACACTAATGGTTCGGTCGTGTTCAATAGTCTGCGCATGCGCAGCCTGGCCGTAGTAGAGAAAGCAGGCATTTTTGGGGAGGTATGTGGGTGTGTGTTTGGGGTAGAGATGGACCATCCTTGGTCCGAATGGGTCGTGTGAGGTATCTATGTGAAGCCTATGTGAGGGGGCATCTGATGGGGTGAGTGCGGGGTTGAAATATCGTCACTCTGCGCAAATAGACGTGTTGGGATCTAGGTGGGCTCCTCATGGGCCTATTGTGTCGAGTGAGGTATCCATGTGAAGCCTAGGTGAGGGGGGCTAGACTAGGGTGTCGTTTCCATTCTGCTGTGCAGGTCACGCGGGTTGTGACGGTTTTACTAATACTACCTCCAAACCCAGAAGAGTTCCAATGTTCAACCTCCGGGGTGTTTTTCCGCCCCGCCCCGGCGGGCCCAGGCCCCAGCGCGCGCGGGTTCTCCGGCCGCAGCGCGCGCGCGCGGGTTCTCCGGCCGCAGCGCGCGCGCACGTCATCACCGGCAGTGCGCGCGCGGGACAAAAGGTCAAAGGATTATGCTCATATAACTTATAGTAATAAGCTTAATCTATACGTGTTGGACGAGTCTTCACTCACCGTCTTCCTTTACACACACCTCAATGAAATGCCCGCTCCAAACCTAGACCAAAACACGTACTTGGTCTGTGGGCTGATTTCATTGGCTCTCTATTTTACTATAGTGCTCTTGCATTCTAACATTGATGGGTTACATTTTGGCCCCATCCTACACCACTGATTTCAGTTTGATTGAATCTCCACATTGGGCATTTATGCATTATGAATAAAACACACAAGACAGGGTTTTTTGGTGAGATCTCATTTTTTTATTCAGTAAACAACAACAACGTGAGAACAACCACGTGAAAACTGAAGCCCAGAACAAGGGGCTTGTACATTGAAAGAACTGAAGCCCAGAACAGGGGGCTTGTACATTGAAAGAACTGAAGCCCAGAACAGGGGCTTGTAAACTTAAGCCCAGAACAGGGGGCTTGTACATTGAAAGAACTTCAGCCCAGAACGGGGCTTGTACATTGAAATGATGGGCGGCCCAGTCATATACGAGTACATCGCGGTCCTCGGCCTTGGGGTACTCGTCAAACATCTGTACGATGGTAGATAAGGGTCTTCCCCGGCATCGATGGTACAGGTAAAACAAGCAATATTGTCCACACACGCTACTAGTCAGGCTTTGCAACGTTTGACTGTTCCAACACCACGTCTCTGTACCTTGATCCATGAAGTCTGTTAAATCGGGATGGAGGGGTGGCAGGCCGTACGGGTCAAAGTATTCCCCCTGCTGTTCTGTCAAGTACACGGCCACCCAATGTTCACCGGGCCGATTCATCGGGTCCGTGTTGAGAACGTAAGCAGCAGGATACATACGGTCTAATGGGAACACATCTCGGGTGAACACCCCTTGAAACATCATACGTGTCTCTGGGTCATTCTCCAGCACGGTGGTTATCTGGTCTGTATCCATGTTAGGTGGAGAAGTCACACAGCACGTTGCGCGCTTTGTCCACTTGAATGATGTTAAACTCGGCGTAGCAGATCACATTGACGGTGCTCCGGAGGGCTCGTTGAAAGTGGATTTCCAACCGTAAATTGCCTTGCTTGGCCAGGGCCAGCTGATGGTCGTTCTCTAAGGTGGGGTCAGATCGAAACAGAACAATGTGTATCCGTTCGCGTAGTCCTCCCGACTGATGAAATTCCCTTCGTCCTGGTTGATTTGACCGGTGGCTGTAAACAGGCTCTGATAGGCTCGAATGAAATTCGCGCGCCCAAAGTTCGGTGTTAAGGCCGTGGCTGGGACCTGTTGACCATCCACATGCAGGGCCACAAAATTGATGCCGAAATGTTTAAAGTCAAACGGATTCTCTGGGTAGGCTCCGCTGAAACTGGTATTTTCCACACAGGCCAGGATCAATCGCTTGGGTAGTTCCTCCAGGAACAGGTTTTCTTTGTTGGCGCCCATATTTCCAGCAGGCACAGAGAACACTTTGGTTTGCACACGTCGGATAGGGTACTGGGCTGGTTTTGTTTCCAAGGCTTTCATGTGTCCCAATTGAACGGCTGGATTCGGTTTCACTTTTTGGACATACAGGACTGCGGTTCGGAGACCTGTCTTATGCTTGGTCAACTTGGTCTTCTGAGCCGGAGTCAGTGGTACGTTGCCTTTTAACAGGTTGTACCCGATCCCGCACAGACAGCGTACAAGATCAGGGCCCGCACCGCGTACAATGGTTCGGACCAACTCGGGTGGGGCCGTCTTCAATACACGGAGCGTCGGAGCGTGCTTCCGTACTCGCGCAGACATCATGTACAACTAATGCTAGAACCCACAACTCTGCTCTTTTTATCTACCTCAGAGACAAAGTCAACCCTGCTGTGGTATTCATTCTTTTTATTATCCCCATCATCAAACACACACACCCCAGCTGGGGGCGCCACTGTGGATGTGTTTACATTATTTTTGCAAGTACACGTGGTGGGTCTCTCCGGGAAAGATGCCGGTCCGTAGTCGAAGGTGGTCAGGGGTGGCTTGCTTGAGGTCGAAGAGCATATACCCGTGCTGAGGGGTTGTGGCATCTTTAAAGCCTTCCAACGCAAACGGTGTGCGGCCGGGATATATCTGTCTCGCCAGGTGCAGCAGTTGAGTGGTATCTCTCGGGTTTTTGAAGACCACCAGGTAGTGGGCATTTAAGCTGATGTTCCGATGTTCTTTGTTTTTTTACTGAACAGATTCTGCACAATGTAGATGATGCTGAGCCGTCGATGGTGGCTGCCTTTGGTAAAGAGTTGGGTGACCTGCGCATCCGTCTCCGCCATGAGATCATCCAGAACCACCAAGGTGTCGGGTTCCAAATCGGCCAGGTTGGGTAGGCCTTCCACGAACGTGATGTGGGGCATTGCTGCATACGCTGCCTGCCATTCTCCGTAATACCACACGACTCGGGCAATGGGTGGGGTGATCATGCTGTCGGCGTGTTGAAGGAGCTTCCTGACGAAGTGTGTTTTGCCGGAGCCCGTCGGCCCTGCGATGACGCAAGTGAAGGAATGCTGCCACCGAGGGTCCATGGTTCGAGCTGTATGCGCTGTCGTGGTAACCCGCTCTTGTAAATTT
>JAVTVY010039134.1:0-16514 GCA_036873755.1 Hanleya hanleyi | reverse complement strand
TGAAAAACACGATGAAACACACCATATTTGTAACAGGAGAAATGACAAGGGGAGACTACTATTTCACGTGTGACGTCACTTGTTTTATTGCCAGGAGAAAGTAGTCGAGGAGGAAATTCAGGGGGGTATATCACGATATAGCCCATTTATTTTCTCTGTCCAGCTCCTTTCATTTCCATAAACGACAAAAGAAAAAAATATTATCGCGGACTATCTTCCAAAGACGAAATCTGCCGCCATTTTCGAACACTGTCACGTGAGGTTATTCTAAATTCAGGATTACAAGAGTCGGAAAAACTGAATCCGCTCAGTCGACCCAGTCGCTTAGGGAGATGAAAAATCCCATGAATTACCTTTCTCAGTATGTGCCTTCCATTATGCTTGATATCGATAGTTACAATTTTACATTTAAATGCAGATAATATGAATGAGCCGTTTCCGACCTTCCTGTATACAATCCCGAATTTACAAATTAGTTTCGTGCCACCATTTCAAAATGGCGGCGGATTTCGTTTTTGGAAGATCGTCCGCGATGATATTTTTTTCTTTTGCCATTTATGGAAATGAAAGAAGCTAGACAGAGAAAATAAATGGCCAGGCAAGTAGGCAAATACGTATTCTATCCAAACGAGCACAAAGCGGTAGGTATTATTGCTTTTTTATGAGCGCAAATCCACCCGCTGTTGCCCAGGTCGGGAGGCGAAAATTTTGCGATAGGAAATTTCGGTTCAACGGCTGAACCCTGCATTGTCAATATCACAACATTAAATGTCAGCAGGGTTCAGCTTGTTGAACTACCGATAACCCCTGTTTGGAGGCTCATACTAAAGGAAGGCGGTGGATAAAAACATGTTACAAGGCTTGGCGGGGGATAATTTATGCCTAGATGTATTACTTGTGTAAATTTATACCGATTTCATATATTTGCAGGTACCCGCAACGTCGTATGGCCACATGAATCTCGGATAATACTTCACGGCCGTCACGGCCAGCGAAAATCAAAATGGCGGCCGGCTGGGAAGGCCGGTGCATCGAAAAACTGGATCGCTTCTCAATTTACAAATACGGAAATGAACATTAATATACTAGGAAGGCTTCGCCTTATTAAAAAAAAGGCGAATGAAACACAAATTTGATTCAACTGTTTTATTGAATAATAATAATAATAATAATAATAATTAACAATAATAAGAATTAACAATAATAAGAACAATAAAGATTATGTACAATTGTGTCTGTAGAAAATTATAATACAAATTAATCCCCATGGGTCTCGCAATACCAGTCCTCTCCATTGATAATTTCTCCGGCGCATTACTGATGTTTCCATACATTACAAATACGTTTACCGTTCGTGAAATCACATCCTATCATGTTCTCGAACAAATCCGGCATCCCACATGTACAATTTACCAATATTCTATAATTTGTAAAATTGGACAAAAATGGGAGTTGGCTAGTTTTGCTATTACTTTCCTTTGGAAAAGGTGTGACAAAGCCACTCTCCAGGCAAGTTATTAGATGTTTTCAAAAAGAATTTGTTTGAAAGATGACCTCTGTGTTCCCTATATAATTTTTGAAGCAAAATTCAACAAGATTCGCGATGGCAAATAGACCACAGTCGAAATTATTGGGGTGTTGCTGAATGGTTGGAATTTTGACTAAGAAATATTTTTTACCTTGACAATGGGATGCCGAAAGTTGAATTTGGAGAGAAGAAATATCTGCCTTTGAATTTAAACTGTCGAAAAGATAAATAGTTTTTTTCTGATCTTTGACACAGGCCACCCAGTGGTTCCTGCCATTGTGATGAATTTCAGCGGATGGGGCCGAAAGAGGTTTGAATTTAATTTTGTATGTCCAAGACTCATCCTCATTAAGTACAGGAGATTTGTTAGTTGGTTCAAGACCGTCTAGTTTAGGAAATTGCTTTTTCAAAAGGGATTGAACTGCGTTCATTATGTCACAGCATATTAATCCGTCGTTGTCTATTATGTCCTTGTGTTGACGCTAAGTCCACAAACCCAGGGTGCCGGTCTTTCGTCAGTGCCGTCTATTTTAAAGTTTGGAAGTTGGTGCCATGCATAATTCTACCTATTCTACCTGATATCATTCTAGAAAAGAAGCAACTCTTCATAACCTTTTTTAGCTCACTAATAATATCTGAGGATTATCAACTGAGATATCGACTGAAAGTACCGTTGGCGTTGCGGCACCGAGCGCATTATTACCATTGCATTATTACCAGCCGAGGAATCTACCCTGTTACAGAGATTAACGAAAAGACGCGAATCTAATTTGTGGAAAACATCATTCGTGTGCAGCCGTCGCTTTGTCCGTGCATACCTACCTCTACAGATTGTAACCAATAAACCGTGCTGACGGGAAGTCCCAACCAAACGTACGGTAGCTCCGGTGTAGCCTTGTTCTATACTACGTGAGACGTAGTATAGAACAAGTCTACACCGGAGCTAAACCAAACGAAAATATGTCGCGAAATTCGACCCTCTCACACCCCAACACAAGTTTATTTTAATATACTTGCTGTTACTGTTTATCTGTGAAATCTAGACTTCATTTGGCGCATTCTATGGCCTGGCGAGGGTCAATTTCTGCCATGCTACCGTAAATAGAAAAAAAAAAAATGCGAAAATAACTGATAAAGTGTTCTACAATATATTAGTTTATATGAAAGCAACAAGCTGTCATTAATTCAGGTGAAATACACAATACCTACTATGATTTATTTCGACCATTCATCGTTATTATGTATCGAACGGTACCGCTCATCATGCTGCGAGTCTTAAAAGAAAACTCACAGAAAGAGAAGCGATGAAAGAACTTCGACAGATATTGTGTGTTAATTGATTGAAATTGCAGTTTAACCCTACCAGGCCTGGGGGGAGGGGGGGCCAATGGCCCCTACCAAACTTTCTGCACTATCTCCGGAACGGCAAAACATGGAGTGCTGAAACTCCGTGACTTTATAGTTTATCTTATTGGGGTCATTTTGAGCCTATTGGCATAACCCCCCGAGCAGAGGATCATGGGTAAATTCAAGATGGCGGCCACGTGGTGTACCAGAAAAGTGATGTTTTCGTCATATTTCTTCAAAATTTCTGCTTTTCCGCGATGAAAAGTGGGCAGAAACTATTTTATTTCATATCACATTAATATTTGCTAATTTTTCATGCAGTTTTCTGTAGAAATTGCAAAAATACAAAATTCGGAAAATCCGACCGAAAAATCGACCAAAAAATGCCGCTTTTGAAAATGACGTCACTGTGACGTCATCAAAGCGGCCATCTTGGATTTTTTTACATTTTCTGGTAGAGCTTGACCCAAGGGTATAGTGTAATAAGTTTCAGCTCCCTAGCTCAAGGGGTAAGAAAAATAATTAGGGTGGGGCCATTTCGGCCCCCCCCCCCCCAGGCCTGGACAGGTCCCAAAAAGCCCAGGCCAGATAGGGTTAAGGGATTTCGCGGCGCATCAACTCAATGTTTTATTTTAATTCCACGTTACATTTCTCATGTGTTCTGTTTACAAGCGCTATGTTTTAAAATAAAAAATAAATGAATAAATAAGTAAATAAATAAATAAATAAATAGATAGATAAATAACAAGGAGAGATAAATAGAAGAGTCGAATGTCTGGTTTGAAAATTATTTGACCAAACAGAACACAAAGATTAAATTATAATGGTTTTTTATCTGAATCTGCCTCCGTTCATTTTGGTGTTCCACAGGGTTCCATACTTGGTCCGATCTTATTTTTGATTTACATTAATGACCTTATTAACGTAACAGATTTATTAAAATGTATCCTATATGCAGATGATACAAGTGTTCTTTACTCTTCAGAAAATCTATTATGACACTTGAACTAGATAAGTTGTATAAATGGTTCTGTGCAAATCGCTTATCTATCAATATCACCAAAACTAAAGTTATGATAATTGAACCCTATTTAAAACACTCTCACAGGTCTACTGTTGAAATACATCCTATAAAACTGTGTGAAGTAGACATAGAAATTGTTAGTAAATTCAAATTCCTTGGAGTATTTTTTAATAACCGTCTAAACTGGGTCTCGCACATTGATTATATTTGTAAGAAAGTTTCTAGGAATACTGGGATTCTTCATCATATTAAAAAATCACTCAATAAAAAAACACTCTTTATATTATACTACTCTTTCATATTCCCATATTTGTCATACTGCAACATTTTATGGGGTAACACATACACCAGTCATCTAAATCCTTTAAATCTTCTCCAAAAACGTGTAATTAAACTTATAACGTTATCCGCTAAGTATGACCACACAGCACCTTTATTCAAGCGAACTCAAAATTCTCCAGTTACCTAAACTGAATCTTTATCTGTTACTTCTACTAATACACAATTTTTTTTATGATTTAAGTCCACTACCCAAATATTTTCGGAACTATTTTGTAAAACAATCATCTGTTCATCAATATCAAACACGCGCACATTATCTTAATTTATACAGGCCATTTTATCGTAGTAATTTGTCCTTTTATACTATCAAAACAGCTGGTCCTCGCGAGTGGAACAAACTAATGTCCTCTATCAAAAACATACCATCGACATCACTTTTCAAATCCAAGCTTAAATCATACCTAACTGAGAATGACTGATCTACTTTCTCGACCATTTCCGATGCTGTTGCACTTGTCAAGCAATAATATTAAGCCACCCTAAGTTTAATTTCAGTATTATTTCCAACTTAGGGATAAAACAAGCCCCCTGGGGTTTTATTCCCGCCTTTCAAAGCATGTTAGCATCATTTATATTAGTTACGCAAATTTGGTGAATAAAATGAAATGAAATGAAATTGTTCAGCAGAGACAGCAGCTGTACAGCAATCCCAAATGTGAAGGAGATTTCAGTGGAAGGGAAAGTCACCATGGATGAACAGCTCAAGTTTGATACACATATAGACAACATCTGTAGGAAAGCCAGCAGGGCCCTACACATACTACGCTTTGTCAAAGGATTAGAGATAATTTCCAGTGAAAAAAGTATCAACGTTTACAACAGCCTGATACGCTCTTGCCTAGAGTATGCCGCGACAGTCTGGACAGTTGCATCAACCAGTGCCATTGCGAAATTGGAGGACATCCAACAGAAAGGACTGGCGTTATGTCTGGGTCTCCCGCCTACTGCTGGGAGGGATGCCCTGGAAGTCAAAGCAGGAGTACTTCCCCTGGACCTTCGTTGGATGGAACTGACCAACAAATTGTATGCAAGGATCATTGCTAAACCATCGACTGAATCCATAAAAGAATTATGGGAAAATTGGAAGGACAACCAGAAAGAAAGTCACCTCTCCCCTTTTGGCAAGATGAGGTTGATAGCAGCAGACACAGAACAAACAACGGGCATCTCCGTCAATCAAATGGCTCCAGAATGCTCCCAAGTAACACCTCATTTGACTCCAAGACTCGCAAAACCCGCTAATTGGGAGGAGTTCGGGTCATCGAAAAATCGGACTTCAGAGCAGCAGGAGAAGGCTAAAACATATATTGAACAAGAACTTCAGAACATTCCCACTAATACAGCTGTCGCTTTCACTGATGGTTCCTGTATGAACAACCCTGGCCCATGTGGAGCCAGTGCAGCCATTTATATGCCAAACAACACAGAAATTGTCGACATTGTCCACCCTGTGGCCTCGAGGGGTTCCATCCTCCTCGCAGAACTGGTAACCATAGAAAAAACTCTGTCCGCCATCGTGGAGAAGTCTAATGCCACATTCCTGGATGGAATAACCATCTTCTCGGACAGTCAAGGTGCCATAGGAGTCACAACATTGAATTTGTCCCTGATAGACAACATCAAACAGCTTATCAAGACCCTAGAGGATGACGGAATTGCTGTTTCTATCAAGTGGTCCCCATGTCACGCGCAGATCCCTGGGAACGAAAAAGCTGACAGTCTGGCAAAAGAAGCCGCTAACATTGCAAGAACTATGGACAAGGGTAGAAACATCTATACACCACAGGATGTCCATAGGGCTGCCAGAGCATGCGCACTCAAGATCTGGCAACGCAGGTGGACAACCATCGACAAAGGAAGACATCTGCAATTGATCCAACCTACAGTACAACTTAAACCTAGCCAGTGCCCCAAAACAAGAGCCGTCCAAGTGGCACTGTCCAAACTACGTACTGGATACTGTCTTGGTGCCTATACAAAGCACTTCGACACCAGTAGTAGGGAGGATTGATCTGTTGTACCACGGTTTTCACTGCGCATGCGCAGAAATTATTTTGTGGGCGTGGCTATGCGTGAGTTTATGCAAATGAGTGGGCGTGGCCTTTTATGCAAATGAGGTCATTGGGTGCATTGGGTATATTCAAGATGGCGGCTTGTTTTTTCTAGGTTAGGGGTGGTCGGATTCAAGATGGCGGCCAATTGCACTTGTTTGACCCTTCATTTGCATATTTTCAAGATGGCGGCCTGTTTTTTCTAGGTTAGGGGTGGTCGGATTCAAGATGGCGGCCTGTTTTTGTAGGTGCGGACACTTGCACTTGTTTCGCGCCTCATTTGCATATTTTCAAGATGGCGGCCTGTTTTTTCTAGGTTAGGGGTGGTCGGATTCAAGATGGCGGCCTGTTTTTTTTGTAGGTCAAGGTCAATTGCACTTGTTTCGGTCGTCCTCATTTGCATATTTTCAAGATGGCGGCTTGTTTTTTCTAGGTTAGGGGTGGTCGGTTTCAAGATGGCGGCCTGTTGTCCCCCGTTTTATGCAAATGAGGTCATTGGGTTCATTGGGTATATTCAAGATGGCGGCTTGTTTTTTCTAGGTTAGGGGTGGTCGGATTCAAGATGGCGGCCAATTGCACTTGTTTCACCCTTCATTTGCATATTTTCAAGATGGCGGCCTGTTTTTTCTAGGTTAGGGGTGGTCGGTTTCAAGATGGCGACCTGTTTTTGTAGGTGCGAACAATTGCACTTGTTTCACCCTTCATTTGCATATTTTCAAGATGGCGGCCTGTTTTTTCTAGGTTAGGGGTGGTCGGATTCAAGATGGCGGCCTGTTTTTTTTGTAGGGCGGTCAATTGCACTTGTTTCGGTCCTCATTTGCATATTTTCAAGATGGCGGCCTTTTTTTTTTTGTAGGTTAGGGGTGGTCGGTTTCAAGATGGCGGCCTGTTGTCCCCCTGAAAATATGCAAATGAGGTCTCTGGGTTTTTCCCCACTGTTTTCAAGAGGCGGCCTGTTTTTTGTAGGTTAGGGGTGGTCGGTTTCAAGATGGCGGCCTTGTTGTCCCTGAAAATATGCAAATGAGGTCTTTGGGGTCGTTTTCAAGATGGTGGCTTGTTTGTGTGTGTGTGTGTTAGGGGTGGTCGTGTTCAAGATGGCGGCTTGTTTTTGTGTGTGAGGGGTGGTCGTTTTCAAGATGGCGGCCTGTGATCCGCTGAAAATATGCAAATGAGGTTCAATGGGCTATAAAAGGAGTCCATTTTTAGGGAAAGGGTGTATTCAATCTGACTTACCTGATCTGTCTCCCTGCCTGCCTGCCTGCCTGCCTGCCTGCCTTGCTTGCCTATCCGCTTGTATGAGACGAAAAGCATGAGACGTGGAGCACATTTTCCCTTCGATCCAGCCGCACCTCCGGTTGAAGTCTTGCCTGAAGATGTACGTGTCAGGGCCATTTATCAACGACACTGGGCTACCATACGCCATTGTTTTCATCGTGATCGTCCTCTTTTGGACTTATACAATTTTCGCCTGGAGGACCGCACGTATCTCACTACATATGCCGAGAACATTTTCAAAGATCAGGTCACAGCCTATAAGTTGAATGTCACATTTGGGTATATCTTACGGCACAAAGAGACGGACCAACTGCGGTATTTCTATCCCAGTAACAATTCGTATGTGTTTGACCAGCCATTCACCATCACGGGTGCGATTTCTCTGGAGCCGGTGGTCGAGCAACTCACTACATTAGATCCGTTGGAGTGGGCCCGCCTGCAACGTCCCAATACCCAATGGCTTGTGGAAATGGTGACTAACGTTACATTTTTCATCACGAAAATGCGAGATCACCCGATCGGTGCTCCTGTACAACTTCCCCCGTGGTTGATTCATCGAAAAGGCCTGTATGGATTAACAGCAGGACGCAAGGGGCTCTACAAAGACCGGAAATGTCTGTTTCGGTGTTTGGCCGTGCATCTGGACGAGTGTAACCCCCGGGGTTGTGACACAGTGACCGATGGCTATTGGGAAGAGTATTTAGAGCAGCAAGACATGGATAAGCGGCACTTCCGTGGAGTTCCCTTTAAGAATTTGGATGATGTGGAAACATTGTTCGATATTAATATCTTTGTTTATCGATTACGACGCGAGGAGGACAATACCTTTGTGGCTGAATTGGTTCGTCGATCTACAGAACGGTATGCTGCTACGATGAAAGTGAATGTGTTCGATGACAATGGCGTGAGTCATTTTTCTCTCATTACCAATATGAGCCTGTACGCTCAGTCTTTCAGTTGTGCCCAATGCCATCGTGTGTTTAACCAGTCTTACAACTTACATCACCACGAGAAAATCTGTGACAACAGTGTCAAGCGAGTCTATCCGGTTGGAGCGTATCATAATACACCTACATGGCTCCTCGATCCACAGAGCGGTAGGCTGCTGCTAGGTTACCTCGACGCGATCACTACACCTACGACAAGCGGACACCCGGACTCTTCAACCTGGAGTGGAGTGGAGATGCTATGATCGCGCTCTCCTCCAACACCTACTACTGTTACGGAGGAGATGGAGGCGAGGATAAGTTTAGCTGCAAAGGAGTGAGCCGGCGCGATCCCAACATAGACAAAGCTCTCTACCTGGACGTGTTACAAAGCCAGGCCAGTGCGAGTGGCACTAATCGTGGATTCCGGGTCGTCGACCACCAGATGCGGACCTATATACAGCAACGAGACGCCTTTACTTTCTTTTATCCCAAACGAAAAGTATTGGCCGACGGTGTGAGCACTACATACTTGGACTTGTAAAATCAGGAACTGACCGAAGAGGGTATCATCATACCGGAAGAGGACCGTTATTTTCCCTACCGGGCATGCTATGATTTTGAGGCCGACGCGATCACTACACCTACGACAAGCGGACACCCGGGCTCTTCAAGCTGGAGTGGAGTGGAGATGCTATGATTGCGCTCTCCTCCAAGACCTACTACTGTTACGGAGGAGATGGAGGAGAGGATAAGTTTAGATGCAAAGGAGTGAGCCGGCGCGATCCCAACATAGACAAAGATCTCTACCTGGGCGTGTTACAAAGCCAGACCAGTGCGAGTGGCACTAATCGTGGATTCCGTGTGGTGGACCACCAGATGCGGACCTATATCCAGCAACGAGACGCCTTTACTTTCTTTTATCCCAAACGAAAAGTATTGGCCGACGGTGTGAGCACTACATACTTGGACTTGTAAAAATGTCGAACATTAACTGTGGATACACGAGTTATAAAACTGTAAAAGTCAGAATGGCCGAGTGGTCTAAGGCGCCAGTCCTAAGTACTGGTGGGGTGATACCCTGCGTAGGTTCGAATCCTACTTCTGACAAACTTTTTTTGTATATACTACTACTATTCTATGTGTACATACCTCTACTATTTGTACCCTGTATTCTATTTGTATAGTCTAATCCTTGCTTGTTGACTTAAATAAAGAGAGAAAAAGTCAAATCATTTTTTGTGTTTTTTCATCAATTTATTCAACAATGAACGTCAGAACAACAACGTCATAACAATATAACGTCATAACAATAATAAAACAAGATGCGCGCGCAGTACATTTTTTTAAGTTAACCAGAGAAATGGAGCATGCACATTAAAACGAGAGGCCGTCCAGTCATAGACGAGGACATCCCGGTCTTCGGTTTGACAATAATCATCAAACATATGTACAATGGTTGGCATAGAATGTCCTCTACTCCGGTGAGTGAGATAAAACACACAGTACTGTCCGCACACACTACTCAAGGGTCCTTGTAATCTTTGCGTATTCCAACGCCACTCTGTAGTAGAGACGTCCATGAATTTCACCAAATCGGCATGGAGGGGTGCAAGTCCGTAGGAATCAAAGTATTCGCCTTGGCCTAGGGTGTCCACGTACACCGCTATCCAATGTTCACCGGGTCCACTCCTCGGGTCTGTATTCAGGATGTAGGCTGCTGGGGTGGTGGAGTGAGTGGGAAACACATTGCGTGGAAACACACCTCGAAAGGGGATCTTGGGATCTCGCTGGAGTATGCTCATCAGCTGCTCTGTATCCATCTTAGGTGGCGAAGTCACACAGCACGTTTCTTTGGTGATCCACGCTGATGACGTTATCAAACTCGGCGTAGCAAATCACGTTAATGGTGTCGGGTACAGGGATGGAGAAACGCAGTTCCAACCGTAGGTTTCCTTTCTTGAGCAAAGCCAGTTGATGATCGTGTTCCAAGGTGGGGGTGAGGTCAAAGGCAAACAATGTGTACCCCTTCATAAAGTCGTCTCGACTGATGGTATTGCCTTCGTCCTGGTTGTTTTGTCCTGTAGCTGTAAACAGGTTCAGGTAGGTCCGCACATAGTTTTCCTTAGTAAAGTCCGGTTGTAATGGCCGGGCTGGAATTTGATGGCCGGCCACGTGCAGTGCCACAAAGTTAATGTTGAAATGTTTAAAATTGAACGGATTCTCAGCCCAATTTCCATTGAATGCGGTGTTGGTCACACACGCCAGGGTAAGACGCTTAGGCAGATCCCCTAGAAATAAATTTTCCCGATTGGCCATCATCGAACCTGTGGGCACAGAGAACACCTTGGTCTGCACGCGTCGGATGGGGTACATGGCTGGTTTTTTCGCTAAGGCTTCCATGTGACCCAGCAACACGCCCTGTTGCAAATCTACCGTACGGACAAACAGGGCTGCATCTTCAATGACGATCTGGTAATCGATATCGCCCTCTCCACCGGCCATTAAGGCGAACTTAGGTAAGGACCGGATCAACTTGATCTTGATGGATACACCGTTCATCATGTAGCGGTCTTGCATGAACAGATCGGCGTGCAGTCGTCCCATCATATCGATGGACTTGCTTTTGGCTGCCAGTTTTTTGCGTGACTCGAACCCAGCATTGCTACCGGTTATGTTGTCCAGGTATCCGGGTCTATCCCTGAAGTACAGCTCAGCTTGTAAGTGTGATTCTTTGGCATCAATACCGTACGACAACATCGTCTCCATGTAGGCTCGGTACGGGTACGTATTGGTGGACGTACTGATGAGTTTATCGTTCAGACCTATATTCACCTGTTGGAACAAGGAGTGCAGCCAAACATTCACCGGGCCTACTGGTGCATCGACCGCTATCTCCGTCCCGTCCATCTTCGTTATTTTGGCTTTCACGTACAAGTAGGTGTGGGCTAAATCCAGGTAGGCCGTATCTTTGTTTTCAACGGTAAATTCTACGGGCCCCATCCCCGTCAGGCTAGCCAGGGGTCGATGTTCTACCCAACGTCCTTCGCCTACACTCGTTTGGGTGGGTGGAACAGTCCACAAATCCAATTCACTGTTGGTAGACGGACACGACTCGGAGTGAATGTATGCCATTATGCGAAGATGTCTCTCCTACTATTACTTCTCTTCTTTTTCTTCTTCTTCTGGGGCGTAGTCCTTCTCCTCTGGGGTGTTGGACGTTGAATGAATGGGGGCAGTGTCGGTCTTTTGTCTTTTAAGGGCTTTGGCGATCAAGACGCTGCCCGCTTCTTTAGCCCGGCGTTTCAAGGCTTGTCGGGGTGCTGTGCCTTCCATCACATCACCGGCCACGCGCAATCCACTGCGTACCGCTTGTTTTCCCACCGCTTTCACACCCCGTGTCACCATGGGTAAAAACGTTTTCATAATGCTGCCCAGGATGTTCCCAATCCGTGACCGCGTTGCATGCGTGCCCCGCTAAACACGGGCAAGTTTCCCCCCGTTTGTTTCTTGTAGTAGTCGGCATAGCTGGGCGTATGGCACTGGTAAGGCACGTGCATTATACGAAGTGAGGAGAGCGAGCTTGTCGGAGAGCAAGTGTCAGCACCACTTTTCCTCGTTCGAATGGGATCGGACGTCCCCTGTCATCTCTTATATCCACCGTGATCGTGTTGATATCGGTATGGCGTACGGGCAGGTACATGATATGGTTGAAACTCTCGGTGGCTTGTTCGCCATACGTCTTGGTAATGGGCACCACCTGTAACAGAGGTGTGTTCACATCACCCACAATATGGCTGTCCACGGCGTCCGAGTAGACGTACAGTGCGTACATACCTACTTTCATATCCATCAAATAATCCCCGTTGACAATGGTGGATCCCTTGTAGACGGATTGAGGCATCCTTAACATTTGCTGTAGCATAGGACTGGGTTTCACATTCGCGTTAGCGGTCAGCATGATAGAGCTCCTGTCGTTGTGTACGTCGACATCGAACAATATCTCTCTCTTGATGTTCAAGGATATCAGGTGTGTTGCAGCACCCGTGCTGAACTTTAGGGCTTTGTACTCCATCAAGCCATTCAGACCCTGTATGAACGTCTGCGGTGTATCGTATTGGCCTTGGGGGAGAATGAGTTTGTAGACTTTATCTTCGTAGGTCACTTCGTACCATACTTCTCCGTCTTGTACATTGTACCATGAATAAGGGTATTGAATATCCACCAGTCCACATTCCCAGCGTCCCGGTAAATGTAACGGTTGGGGTAATTGCGTGACATACTTGGTCAAGGTGTTCTCAGGAAACACGTCGAATGAGCTATTACTGGGCAACGTCAGGTAAACATGACGACGACTGAACTTTCTGGCTTCTGCACCGGGGTTTTATAGGAGTTATTTGTGTGTCCTTAGTAAGGTTCCCAACCCTTGGGCGCCTGACCTCGGCGTTGTGACCGTCGCGGTGACTTAGCTCTGGGGCTTTGCAGGGGATGGCGTGGTAAAAGGGGTGACGAAGTAGGTGGCCGCCGTGCGGGTGTTTTGGTCGGCGTGTGCGGTTGCCATTCACCACGTTCCCAGATAGGGGAAAGTCGAGAGGGAGCTTGCATCCAAACAGGTGACGAAGTAGGTGGTCGCCGTGCGGGTGTTGTGGGTGGCGTGTGCGGTTGCCATTCACCACGTTCCAGGGTAGTGGGGAGACGTCGAGAAGGGGCTTGCATCCACTTCCAGCGTTCACGATTTCCTACCAATTCTTGAGGGGTGTGCGTGTCTTTTAACCCCTGAGCAAAGGCTTCCCAGCCCGGTGGATTAGAGTGTTTGCGAGAACGCACCATATCGTTGATTAAATCCGTGATATGAGACCCCGGCACCACTTGGTTGCGAATCAGTAGGTTTCCTTCCGCATTCCAATCCATATCGGCATTCTGTTTCACCCGATCCAACAATAAACGGGCCCTGGTCTTGTAGGCTTTAGGCACACTGGCCAATACTTCCTGTTCCAGCTCAGGTGAGGCCGAGGATGACGGTGGTGGTGGTGGTGGTGGAGGGGATGTAGTGGGCGTAGTGGTGGGTAGTGTACTACTACTAGTACTACTTCCTCTATATTGATCCATAAACGTCTGGTACCGGTTCAGCGTATGATGGTAGAGTTGAATTTTCTCGTGATCGGGCAATGGACGTTGCAGTATACTATTCATCTCTTCATCCAAAGACTGGAGTTTTTGCACGGTGGCCGGGACGGGATAGGGAGATTGTAAACTCTGTAACAGTCGAGGTTCGACCAGCATCATTTTTTTCGTATGCTCCATGTTAGCGTCCCAAGATGGACCCGAGTAACGGGCCCAGTACAGTAGCGGCTAAGGGAGCGAGAAGTGCGCCGAGAAATCCACCTCGCTGTAACACTTGTTTCTTCTGCTTGACACTGCCCGTCTTCTTGACCAGCGTGCGGAGACCCGCCTTGTGCCGTTGCAATTTCCCTTTCTGCAGAGGACTCAGGGGGACATTGCCTTTTAATACATTATGAGCGACTTCACACAAACACCGCACCAAGTCGGGATCCGCGCCGCGCACCAGGGCCCGGCCCACTTCCGGAGGCGCGCTGCGTAATACCCGCAGAGCGGGCGCGTGCTTGCGTACGCGTGCAGACATGACGCTTGAATGAAGGCTAGCCACCGTTGTCTTCTTCTTTTATACTCTCATTTGGGGGTGTACACCGTCTGTAGTTCACCGGGAAAAATCAGGGTACGCAATCGCAGGGGAGCGGGTGTGTCTTGTTTCAAGTCGATGAGGAGATATCCATGCGCAGGTTGGGTGGCATCTTCAAAAGCTTCTCGTACAAAGGCCGTGTTCTTAGGGTACATCTGTTGAGCCAGGTGGGTAATTTGTGACGCGTCTCTGGGGTTTTTGAATAACACCACATACTGAGCATTCAAACTAATGTTCCGGTGTTCTTTGTTCTTACTGAAAAGATTCTGTACGATGTAAATAATGCTCAACCGCCGATGATGGCTGCCTTTGGTAAAGAGACGGATGATTCGACTGTCCGTTTCCGTCATGAGATCGTCGACCACCACCAAGGTGTCTGGAGGTATGTCTTCAGGCGGTAAGCCTTCCACTAAGGTGACTCCTGGGACACGGGCCAGTGCCTCGTACGCGGGCTGCCAAGCGCCATAACACCACAGGATACGCGCTACAGGCGGTGAAATCAGGGCTGGCCCATGTTGGATGAGACGTTGAACAAAATGTGATTTTCCCGACCCGGTCGGTCCAGCGATGAGGCACGTGAAGGGATGCTGCCATCGTAGGTCCATCGTTTCTTTTAGGGGATGATTTGATGTTTAGAATGTCGGGGCTGGCGGCGCAGAGGATAGTACTCGAAGGGAAACCGTTGTCGGGGTAAACGGTATGATTCACGGGGGTCCACTTCAAAACTGTTGAGCGGTGTCGTCGTAGTACTAGAGGATGGAGTGGAAGGCTGGCTTCTCAGGGATGATGATGATGATGATGATGATGGAGAAGGATGATGTGCAGTAGTCGTACGGATCGTGGTCGTGGGCTGGATATAGCGGGGTAACGTAATGGCTGGAGTAGACGTAGGTGTCTGCGTTGAGACGTGTCGGACCCTTGACGTCTTGGTTGGTAGTGGGGTCGTGGTCGTGGTGGATGATGCAGAACGCAGGGTGTTGAAACAGGATATCACGTACGATAAATCGTAGAACACACCGGTAAATAACGTATCCAGCACCACGACTAGACACACCACAGTACCGACTTGTGCTTTTCGTGTTCTTAACAGTACGGGTAGACGTGTACTATCCATGGTACAGTCCTACACTGAAGGTGGGTGGTGATAGGCGTTAGCATTTATAGACGTTTCATGTCACGGCCGGATACCCAGGAATTAAAGGAACGAGGCCAGCCTTGCCATTTGACGAAATGATAGGGAATCCCACGTCGACGTTCCGTTTTCAAAATCTTTTCCACCGTGTAGTAGTCTTTCGATGTTTTCACTATGGGTTGTAATTCTGTCTCGTAAAACGTGCCTTGCAGTCTCTCGCCTTGTAGATCTTCCAGTTGATAGACGTGGGGTTGTCGAGGTTTATGGCGCACGATGACAAAGTGTTCGTCACTCCAGTTCGGTAAATAGCCTTTCTCAAATTGGCCTTTCACTTTACTGATCCGCACCGTATCTCCCCGTTTGTAACGGGGGGCCGTCAGGGGTGCACTGGAGGAGGAGTACAGCGTAGCACGGACTTGATGTTCGTTCCCTTCTGTCACAGTACGGGGCGCTCGCTGGATACTGCGATGATAGGCCCTATTGTAGCCTTGTACCAGTTGAGGAAGTACATCCAGGTAGCGTCGCGTGTTTTGAGCCGTAAAATATTTGTACATGCGTCCTTTGAAGGTGCGATTAAAGCGTTCCACTACCGATGCTTTCGTCTCATTGTACGTGTGAAAAAAATACCTTCTTTTTCTTAAGAAAGGCTTGAAAGGGTCGGTTGAGAAATTCTGTGCCTTCATCTGTTTGTAAATAAAGAGGGTTGCGTCCCGTCTTGAAAATCTGCTGAAACACGGCTATGAGATTCTCTCCTGTTTTGGTACGCACGGGTAGGACCCAGGCATATTTCGATAGAATATCGATACAGGTCAATATGTATCGATTTCCATTATTGTCAGGTGCAAATCGACTCATGTCGACCAAATCCGCCCGCCATTGCGCGTCGATGCCTCCCACAATGACTCGGTTACGACGAAAATGACGTCGGACAGCTCGATGTAAACTGTACGTATCTTGTCTCGAACTTCACTTCGACTGATGCCTTGGGCCGCTCGAGTCAATGCCCCCACACCACTATAGGCAGCTGCACTCGTTGGATTATAATACAAATCAGTTAATACTTGGTGAATCTCCTTGTTCCCCGACTGCCGCCGCATCACACACTTCGTTGGCCTCCGTCACAGGTGAGTCGATCTCTTCCCGGGGTGATACTGAGTTCGCCCCGTCCGTCTCCTCTTCGTCCCAGGG
>JAVTVY010039133.1:0-15627 GCA_036873755.1 Hanleya hanleyi | reverse complement strand
TGTCGCGTACCAAAATCAAGGTCAAGGTCAGAGGTCAAAGGTCACTGGCCTAAAAAACAGGAAATCACTGAAGTGTTCGTGTCCGGTTTATATCTGTGAACGTTTTCTATCCACAGTTGCAATTTTTTTGTGAGTGGATACCCTAGGTGGAGACGATGTGTCGCGTACCAAAATGCAGGTCGTGGTCGTAGGTCAAAGGTCACTGTTGCCTAAAATCAGGAAATCATTGATCGTTGACAGTTTTCTATCTACAGTTCTAATTTTTGGTGAGTGGATGCCCTAAGGGGGAACGATATGTTGCATACCAAATGTAGGTCGAGGTCAGAGGTCAAAGGTCAGTGTGATCGAAAAATCAGGAAATCATTAAAAATTTCTAATTTTTTTGTGAGTGGATTCAATAGAGGGAAATGAAGTGTCGCACACCAAAATATAGGTCAAGGTCAAAGGTCACTGTGTCCCCAAAATCAGGAAATTATTAAAAATAACATTTTTTTATATCAGTAGATACATTAGGGGGACACGATGTGTCACAAATGAAAATGTAGGTCAAGGTCAAAGGTCAAGGTCACCGTTGAGAAATTACGGGGAGTCGTTTTGTCATGTACCAAAATTTAGATCCAGGTCAATAGTCAAGGTCACTGTGACCCCAGAATCAAGGTCAAAGGTCAGTGTGACCTAAAAATCAGGAAATCATCAAAAGATTACTATTTTTTGTGAGTGGATTCAATAGGGGAAATGAAGTGTCGCACACCAAAAATTAGGTCAAGGTCAAAGGTCAAGGTCACTGACCCCAAAATCGTGAAATTGTTAAAAATCATGAGTTTTGTGTCCATTGAGAAATTACGGGGAGACGGTTTGTCATGTACCAAAATTTAGGTCAAGGTCAATAGTCAAGGTCACTAGGACTGCGGAATCAAGAAATCTTTAAAAAATATTTTTTTGTGCCAGTAAATACATTAGGGGAACATGATGTGTCATATACCAAAATGTAGGTCAAGGCCGAGCATCCGGTTACTGTGACCCCCAAAATCATGAAATTCATAAAAATGATGTTTTTTTGGTGTCTACTGATACATTGACGGAAGACGATGTGTCGTGTACCAAAATTTATGTCAAGGTCAAAGGTCAAGGTCACTGTGAACCCAAAATCAGGAAATCATTCAAAGTAACTTTTTTTCTGCCAGTTTATACATTAGAGGGACATGATGTGTTGCATATCAAAATGTGGGTCCAAGGTCAAGGTCACTGTGACCCCAAAATCAAGAAATCATTAAAAGTCACATTTTCATATGCCTGTCAAAGACGAGGTCGTGTAATGCGATGTTGGGATCTGTCTATTCATCCAATAACATTTGTTGTCCATGCAATATGTCTATTTTCAAGGTATGAATTGTTACCAAATTTTGAGTATACCTTACTCGCATGGCAAAGAGGAGCCATACATTTTGAGATCAATTTGTCAAAGGTCAAGGTCACAGTCTTCCCAAAACTGAATCAGTTTTAGCTAAGTTGGAATATTCAGAGTTCTCTCCCCTACATGTATATGGCAGTTATCCTGTGGAGTTTTCTCCCATGTTTGAAACAGCTGCATTTAGTTAAACTGTTGTGAAATAAAAACCATAAATTTACTAATTTATGAGTTTCATACCTGTTTATTAACTCGAAGAACAAAGGTTTACTTCATCACTTTCTTCTTCTTTCATGAAAAATTATCTCGACTGAAAGGAAACTACTATTTTCTTGTGATTGACTATTGTCGATTTCAGTGTGGGATATGTGAGCTCTCGGCTCTTGCTTCAAGGTCAACTAGTTTACAAGAGTTGAGCTCATTTTAGTTTATCATTCAATAGAAGATGTGATATATGTTATATTCTCAGGCACAAAATTGTAGACCTTTCTCTGGACTGCTAGTTATCAATTGCAATCAAGGCTATTAAACAACCTTGAAATTTGGACCAACGTAATTCCAGATATCACTACTGCATGATTAGCCATTAAAATACCATTAATGAAGAGCATTAAACTGTGGTTAAAATACCATTAAAAAAGAGGTTAAAATAGCATTAAAAAGCCATTAAAGGCGACACAGTGTTAGATTTAATGGCCATTAATTTATGCAATATCAACAAAAAAGAAATAGGCATGGATATTTCACAATTTTAATACTTTAATGGCTAGATAATGACCATTAAAATTCATTCATTAATTTAATTATATTTTAATGGTTGCCCACTGTAATTAATGTGATTTTAATGGCCATCATCTGTACCGTGAAAAGAAAAGTGAAAAAATTAATGGCCATTTTAAGGGCTTCAGCTGATTTTAATGGCTTTTTAAGGGGAATTTAATGCCCAGTGCATACAGTAGTGTATACGGGCGTATATTGAAGCCCCTTGGGCTCTTGTTATTTTTATTTTTTCTTTAGAGTTTTTGCTGGATTCTTTCCAAAATTTGTAACACATTATCGTTATCATTTGAAGATGTGGGGATGAAGTTTTTTAACCGATCTGACGTTCTCTTTGGAGTTATGCCCCTTGAACATCGTAAAACTTCTTCCATCAGCATCCTTTTCTTGTGAATGCAACTCGTCAAAGAGGTTTTGCTGGATTCTCTTCAACCTTATTGGATGTTTTCTTCTGAGTTTTGCCCCTTGATCATCCAGAAAATAGCTTCCATCTGCTTGCTGCCTTCTTTTAATTGTGAACGCAATTAGAGTTCTTGCGGGATTGTTTTGAAATTCACCACACATTATCGTCACCATTTGAGGATGTGCACATTATCTTTTCGACCTGATCCAATGTTTTATTTCTCAGTTAATTATGCCCCTTGATTTTTGAAAAAACACTTCCATCTGATATTCTGTTTTTGTGAACACAACTTATGTGATCATGCATGTATGATTCTTGAAACACCATAAGCTGGTGCATGATTCCTTAATAATAGAGATGGAACCTGATTTTCCTGAAACCATTTATCATAATGGGCTGGATGATTTCCTGAAACATTTTAATTTGTAATAGAATGAGCCTAGTAATGATTGATCAGCTGATCTGATGATCTTCCATTTATCACACAGAACCATATTGATCTCCTAACCTATTTCCCTCTTTCTCCTCCTCCGGGTTTTAGCCATGTACATGTAGTTTACTGTATTCCTACGAAATGTAGGCTACAGATTGCAAATTGTCCGATAATGAGCGAGTGAGTCAGTGAGTCCATCCAAATCCTTTCGTCGGCAAAATAAGGAGAACCGTTGACATTAGAACCTTGATTTTTGGCATGAAGGTGCATTAGGGGATTGTTACCAACAAGTTCTGAGCTGACCTACTTTTGATGAAAATTTCTGGTGATTTTTGATGAAAATCACTGGTGATTCTGACTTGGGCAGTGCCCATCTTAATATAGGCAGGATTTCAACTGGGGGTGGGGATTTTCAAGAGTTCAGTTCGCATCGGAGTCCTAATGCCTACCCTACATGTACTTTGTAGGTCCGGTGACATTAGTCGCACTGCTCATGTATATTTAAGGGCATATCTTGGGTTCAATTGAACTCTGTTGACACATGGGAAAGATCAGATGTTAAAAATACATGCATGATCAGATAATTACAGCATATGCTTATGGTATCAATGAATGACAAAGGGTGGCACCTTTAAGACTGACTAAGTTTAATGGCCACGAGTCGAGCTTTCGCAGATAGTGAATATCTGTTTCATCAGATTACAGCATATATGGTGAATCCTTTAATAATATATTCAAAGTAAAGTTCAATCAAGCCAACCTTGTGGACAAAATTTAATCAGTTTTGATCAATTAGACCACTCTCTAAAATCATTATAACAATGATGAAATATTGGATTATCTGCATGATGTTGGACCATTTTGATTTGATCAACAATTTGATCACCAATGATCATTTCGTGGTGACATTTCACTTCCAATTCATGCAATGATCACCACCGTCGTGATATGACTGAAATAGTGTTGAAAGCAATGTTAAATCATATTCACTCAATCACTCACTATGCAATGATCTATACAATTCAAATACCCTTGTTTACACATATGCATTTTAGAGCTCGATAAAATTTTAACGCAGTCAACTCGTATAAACCTAATCTGGTCAAAGTGGGGTAGGGGGGTAACATGGGTAAAGGTTGTAGTGAGTTTTTTCCTGGTACTAAAGGAGTTATTCATAAATGTATCATCAGATCTTGTTGTCTTCTTTGAATTTTAAAGCTATTAAAGCCAATTCCTTTATCAGATAAATTGATAACAACCCCCGCTGTTTCATTGGTGGATTCGTATGGCTGTACAAATAGTTAGCCTACATGTATATGACTGCATGACTTCTTTCTTGTCTTGCAGGGATGGTTATATTCGGGGTGGCTGTAGGAGGACTTCTATTTTTCGCTGTCCTGCTGCTGCTTGTTTGGATATTCTCACGTTCTAACGAGTCCAACAGGTCTAAGGGGACTCATAAACTGGGTCCAAAGTATGCCCTCCTTGACCAGGAAGATGATGATGATGATGAGGAATTATGATTGAACAATTGCACCATTAGTTGAAATTATATCTGATTTATTTGAAGTATTTTTTTACTTGTTATTCGCAGGCCTTCAAGTGCCTCCTATATTTCCTATATTTTCCTATATTTTTGAGTCATTCCTATATTTTCCTATATTTTACTCAAAACCTCCTATACTTCCTATATTTTAACTTTTTCTCATGAAAACTTTCATCAATGCTCTGTAATGAGTCGAACTGACACGCGAAAATGCATTTCAGAATTTTTTTTTCGCCTCGCTTTGCTCGGCAAATATTAAAACTTTCATATCTCTCTATGCTGAATCAAACAACAGACACAGGTCACCTGAAAGACCAACACTATGACCGCAGTAAGTGAAAGTAATCTGATTGAACACCAGAAAACTACCAAGTTTGGAACATACAATGTAGTACGGACCTGTCTTACACTCCTTTATTTTCTATATTTTATTCAGAAAATTTCTATATTTCTCCTATATTTTTGCAAATTTTCTCCTATATTTTCTCCTATATTTTCACTGTGAGCCACTTGAAGGCCTGTATTTGTAACAGGATTTATAATGCAATTCCTGTGACAGAATATTTTACAATTCTTGTATTTTAATGCTCCACATGTATTGTATCGCCGAAATCCAAGTTCGCTGATCACTTTTGGTCATACCGCTAGGGCACAACATGTCTAACATATATATATTCATGCATGTGGTGCATGGGACACCACTGCAAACTCATACATACCAGCTGGTGTATGTTGCACGACGTAGGACAATTTTGTTGTGTTACACAGGATTTCTCTGGTGCTGAACCACAACCATGGTTAGGTTGTCTGTGAAGATGGTACATATGCATATTCATCATATGCTAGCTATATTGGGACAAAATTAGGAAATTCGAAATTTTGAAACACTGAAAGTTGAACACTGTGACGGTCTTCGGAAACCTGGAACTAAATTGACTTTGAAGCAAACTCATGACCGTTCGTTGTATTAATAATAATGAAAACCTTTGACCTTCAGAGCTAACTTTATCCAGATTTCCACCATGCAAGTCTACTTATTGACCTCAACCTTGTTGAACAAGCAGCCAGAGGATGCTAGGTCCCCCGCCAAAATGGCAGCAATATTTATAAGCGCTGTCGGTTTCAGAAGATATTCATGAGGATGGCAAAAGCTACTTCACAGGCGTAAGAAGCAGAGGGGTCTTTCCACCTTCCCAGGTTTTGAGATCAACTCCGAATGGCTGACTGAATGTTGATTGCTACTGTAATATATTTTCTTTACCATGTAGCATTAAAATTATGTAACCGAAATGCAACCCCAAGAGACAACTCATGGCATATTATCTGCAAACTAAATTTGACAAGAATATGAAGGTATCCTCAACCTATTGCCCAGAAACCAAATTTAGACTTTGCCACAAGGAGTCACCACCTGTAGGTGCAAGCAGGCAAAACACAATCCCAAATGACATCTCATGTCATGGTATCGGCATATGAACTTTGAGACTCTGAAGAGGGGTCCTCAAGTTATTGCCGGTACTATGCCCACCGGTGTTCATGTTATTTGGGGCGGGTCACATATGAATACAAAATTTGAGAATAATCTGATGAGCAGTTGCCAAATTATTGCCCGGACACAAATTTTTCCACCAGGAGACGCCACCTGTAGACAGAAGCGGGAAAAATACAATCCCAAGGAACATGGTATCGTGGGGACATCTGCATACCAAATTTGAGAAGAATCCGATGAGGGTCCTCAAGTTTTTGCCCAGAAATCAAATTTAGATTTTGACACCAGGTGACGCCACCTCTAGGCGCAAGTCAGTGAAATGCATTATCAAGCGACATCTTATGTCACGGTACATTGATACAAAATTTGAGAAGAATCCGATGGTCAGTTCTCAAGTTATTACCCGGAAACGAATTTGTGATGTTGCCACCAGGTGGCGCCACCTGTGAGTGCAAGTGAACGAAAGGCAATCCCAAGCAACAGCTCCTGGCATGGTAAATGCATGCCAAATTTGAGAAGAATCCGATGAGCCGCAACGTTTCTCATGTTACCCAAAAAGGTACATATGTAGGATATTCAAAGAAATTTGACCAAGTGTTTCTAAGTTATCACTTGCAGCATGGAATAATGGAATGAACTCTAGTGGTGCCACCTCCGGGTGGATTTTGATGAAACGCATCACCAACGGTGTTTTGTCGCAGGGAATGCATTTACCAATTTCGAAGAAATCCGACAAATTGTTCGAAAGTTATCGCTCGCGAAGGATTTGAACAAACATGAACGGACATGCATTAAAGATTGGAACAAGAGCCAGTGGCGCCACCTACAGGCGGATCTTGCTGAAACGTAATACCAGCGACGTCTTGTCGCAAAGAATGCAGATGCCAAATTTCGGAGGAATCCGACAAAGCATTTAGGAGTTATCGCTTACGCAGTATTTGCACTGACATGCACTAAATATTGGAACAAGACCCAGTGGCGCCACCTACAGGCGGATCTTGCTGAAACGTAATACCAACAGACGTCTTGTCGCAAAGAATGCAGATGCCAAATTTCGGAGGAATCCGACAAAGCATTTAGGAGTTATCGCTTACAAAGTATTTGCACGATGTCCGCGGCTGCACGGACATAGGCGCAAGACCTGTGCAGCCACCTAGTGGATCTTGCGGTAAACGTAATGCCACGTGCCTTAAGCCCAAAGAATGTGTAGAGATGCCAAATTTATGAATCACAAATCATTTAAAGCATGCTACTTATATTTAGACGTGGACATGTCCGCATGCAATGACGCCATAGCACCCCAGTGGCGCCACCTACACGCGATCTTTTTGCTTCGAAACGCACACTGGGCATTTTGTCAAAGAATGCAGATGCCAAAATTTCTGAGGAACCAAGGCAGGGCAGCATTTAGAGAAGTATTGCACGGCATTAGATGACAGCGGTCTGCATACCGACACATAGCAAGAACCATTTTAAAGTCCCCGGCCGCGTTGCGGCGGGGGACAATAAGTTGACTGACTTGAACATAAAGTTGGAGGCATAATAAGCAGTGTTACCTCTGTCCATTTGTTCATTCTTCATCAGTCAATCCATTGGTAAGCCCTGGAATTTTTTGTTTGTTTTTTTTCATAAATCATTCATGGACAAACAATTAAGTAGAACCAGTAAGTTTTAATTATTACTGAAGCAAAATTTCACTTTGAATTCTACTCTTTATGATACATAGACTTTGGTAGCAGAAATATACAGATCGAGCTTTCAACATAGACCAATGCAGATCTCTCCATACTAGATTTTCAGGCTCCCACACCAATTTCTTATTTTTAGGGAAGTTAAATTACAAAAAAAAATATAAAAAAAACCCTAACTAATAGCAACACTTTAGCACTAATGTGATTTTTCTTCAACATTTTCTTTTTATACAACACTGTAAATGACCACATTTCCAAGCTGTCATTTTGAGTTTTTTTAGCTCATCTGGGCTGAAGGCCCGATGGGCTTATGTCATGGCCTGACTGTCCGTCGTCCGTCGTGCGTTGTGCGTCGTCCGTTGTGCGTAAACATCTTCTTCTCTGAAACCGCTTGGCCGATTAAGCTGAAACTTGGCATGCATGTTCCCCCCAATGAGTACACCAGAATTTGTTCATGCCGTGTCGATACGGTTTTAAATATGGCCGCCATGGCGGCCATCCTGAATTTGCCATTGAAACATTGTTATCGCGATTTCTCAGGAACTACTGCATAGATCTTTCTCAAATTTGGTACACAGGTTCCCCTTGGGGTCTAGTTGTGCAAGATACCTGTTGTGGTCTGATTCACAAATCCAATATGGCCACCAGGCGGCCATCTTTGATTTCCCCATGAAACATTGTTATTGCAATTTCTCAGGAACTACTTTGTGGATCTTCCTCAAATTTGGTACACAGGTTCCCCTTGGGGTCTAGTTGTGCAAGATACCTTTTCTGCTCTGATTCGAACATCCAATATGGCCACCAGGCAGCCATCTTGGATTTCCCTATGAAACTTCGTTATCGTGATTTATGAGGAAGTACTGCATGGATCTTTCTCAAATTTGATACACAGGTTCCCCTTAGTGTCTAGTTGTGCAAGATACTTTTGTGGTCTGATTCAGAAATCCAATATGGCCACCAGGCGGCCATCTTGGATTTCGAGATGAAACATTGTTATCTCGATTTCTCAGGAAGTACTGCATGGGCCTTTCTCAAATTTGGTACAGAGGTTCCCCTTGGGGTCTAGTTGTGCAAGATACAATTTGTGGTCTGATTGAAAAATCCAATATGGCCACAAGGCGGCCATCTTGAATTTGCCAGTGAAATCTTGTTATCGTGAATTCTTAGGATATTACTGCATGGATGTTGATACACGGGTTCCCCTTGTGATCCAGTTGTGCAAGATACCTTTTTTTGGTTCATTTCGAAAATCCAATTTGTAGCCTGATTGAAACATTGTTCCAGATGAAACATTGTTATCGTGATTTCTCAGGAACTACTGCATGGATCTTTCTCAAATTTGGTACAGAGGTTGCCCTTGGGGTCTAGCTGTGCAGGATACCATATATGGTCTGATTGAAAAATTCAATATGGCCACCAGGTAGCCATCTTGGATTTCCCCATGAAATTTTGTTATCGTGAATTCTTAGGATATTACTGCATGGATGTTGATACACAGGTTCCCCTTGTGATCCAGTTGTGCAAGATACCTTTTTTTGGTTCATTTCGAAAATCCAATATTGCCGCATCTTGAATTTCCCGTGAAACTTTATCATAAAATCTCAGGAAATAACTGCATGGATCATTTTATAGTGTTCAGGGGGGACAACACAAGTTAGAACACAACACAAGTTAGAAACAAGTTATTGCAGTTCTTTAGTAAAAATTTCTCACAGCTACTTTCTCCAGTTACAGACAGTTGACCTACAGTGCCGTGGCACTATCTTTTACATCTTCGCAGACAGATGGTATGTCTTGGTTAGGCCATACCCCACCAGAGATTACTTTCATTGGAAAAATGTCCTGTTACATCTCATTGCCATCGTAACAACCCAGTCGCACATATTTCGTACTCGACATGTCTCCCCCTGGTGCATATACCCACAAAATATTGGAATCGTAGGTTAAAAACTGTCCAATGTACTGTCCGGACACGAAGTGGACAGACGGACGAACGACTGCAATCACATAATAAAAATTGGTTCTGGTTATTGCTTATACAGCACTTTCTCCAGTTATAGCCAGATGAGCGCTACAGTGCCGTGGCACTATCTTTTACATTTTCTCTAATGAGGATTTTTGGTCATATGTGGCTCAGTTCTATCATCTTCCAAGTTCAGTCATTTTTACCCCTCGGCCAAAATTTGGCCGAAGGGTATTGTCGTCGTCATGTACGTCTGTCCGTCTGTCCATCACACCTTTCTCGTTACCAAGATATCTTCAGAACGAAGACAGTTCTGGTTTTTACCCCTCGGCCAAAATTTGGCCGAAGGGTATTGTCGTCGTCATGTACGTCCGTCCGTCCGTCCGTCCGTCCGTCTGTCCGTCGTGCCGTGCTAACATTCTAACCTTGAGGGCTTTTTTGTTGGTCCGTCCAAACCTTAAGGGCTTTTTTGGAATTAGGGGCTAAGCCCCTAATGAAAACAGTGTGCAATTCTTTAAAACAGTGTCTTTTTGATGGATGTTCTCTATAAGAAACGATTTAAAAAAGTGTCTTTTCTCTATAAGAAACGATTTTAAAACACTGTTTTTTCTTGGTGTTTTTGAACTAAACATCCATCATTGGTATTATTGTGCAACATTGCAGCCAACTTTCAACAATGTTTCGTTACAATGTTGCACAATTATAAGCCCCTAAAGTTCGAATGTTGGTCGTGCCGTCTGTCCGTCACACCTTTCTCGTTACCAAGATATCTTTAGAACGACTTACCCTAGGCACACCAAACTTGCATTGCACATCTATATGCTCATGCCCCAGAACCCTATTGAATCTGGGCCTGATTGGTTGGAAACTTTGGCGGCCATCTTTAATTTATGCGAAATCATCACAGCTGTCTCGTTACCAAGATATCTTTAGAACGACTTACCCTAGGCACACCAAACTTGCACTGCACATCTATATGCTCATGACCTAGAACCCTATTGAATCTGGACCTGATTGGTTGGAAACTTTGGCGGCCATATTTAATTTATGCGAAACCATTAATCTTGTGTATCTCCGGTACCATTTCACTGTTCAGTGTGAAACTTAGTATAAATCATCGATGCATCAAGAAACTTCAAAGGAATGACCAAACCAGTTTCCCTGATTCGGTGGAAACCTTGGCGGCCATCTTTAATTTATGCAAAATCTTTAATGATATATGTCTTTGATACCATTCAAGTGTTCTATACGAAACTTGGTATACAGCATCGCTGTATCAAGAGACCTTCAATGTATAACCACATCAATTCTTCTGAGTGGCGGGAAGGATGGGCGGCCATCTTTAATTTATGCAAAATCATTAATGATCTCTATCTCTGATACCGTTCAAGTACTTGATGTAAAATTTGATATACATCATCGATGCATCAATAGACTTACGATAAATGACAGTTCTGGTGTTTCTGATTGGGCGGAAACTTTGGTGGCCATCTTTAATTTATGCAAAATCTTCAATGATGTATATCTTTGATACCGTTTCAGTGTTCTATATGAAACTTGGTATACAGCATCCATGTATTAGAAGACTTGCAATGAATAACTACATCAGTTCTCCTGAGTGGTGGGAAGGATGGGTGGCCATCATTAATTTATGCGAAATCATTAATGATCTCCATCTCTGATAACTTTCAAATGCTCGATGTAAAATTTGCTATGCTTCATCGATGCATCAAGAGACTTATGTAATGAATACCGGTTTCTCTGATTGGATGGAAACCTTAGAGACCATTTCTAATTACAATTTTTTTCATAATCTGTATATTTGTCACTTGACTGCTTGGTGTTCCTGAAGTCTTGGTTCAAATTGAATACACTATGAATGGCTGGCGCCCAGAGCCGAGGGGTTTTCTGATGCGCAGCTTCGTATTCTGCTTGGGCGGAAACCTTGGTGGCCATCTTTAATTTATGCAAAATCTTTAATGATGTTTATCTTTGATACCATTTCAGTGTTCTATATGAAACTTGGTATACAGAATCTATGTATCAAGAGACTTGCAATGAATAACCACATCAGTTTCTCTGAGTGGTGGGAAGGATGGGCAGCCATCTTTAATTTATGCGAAATCATTAGAGATCTCTATCTCAGATAATTTTCAAATGTTCGATGTAAAATTTGGTATACATCGTCGATGCATCAACAGACTTATGTAATGAATACCGGTTTCTCTGATTGGACGGAAACGTTTGAGTCCATTTCTAATGGCAAAATTTTTCATAATCTGTATATTTGTTATTTGACTGCTTGGTGTTCCTGAAGTCTTGTTTTAAATTGAATACATTATGAATGGCTGGCACCCAGAGCCGAGGGGTTTTCAGATGCGCAGCTTCGTGTTAACCATCCAAACACTTGGAACGAGTCCTAATATGTAAATGTACAGTCGTGAGAGTACTAATTGTTCCCTTCAGAAAACTACATCTTCAAAATCATCAGGGTTAACATAATTCATGTGTTGTACACCATTGAGAGAACAAAGAAGAGCGTATCGGTGACACATGACTCCAGCTGATCAGCTACTGGTTCATATTCACTTTGCCCCAATTTTTAACCTTGCAGATTATTTTGAACCAGTGATACATTGTAAATGACATAATTTTATACATATGTATTATATTTTCCCAGTATTCAAAGATAGTGCCATTATGCTCAGAATAATGTATAGTTTGACATATATTACATGAAAAAATTCCAGCTATCACCCCTTCAAAATATTCTCCTATGTTAAATGATAGTGCAAAGTGAAAATATATGAATATGTAGCAGCTGAAGTCATGAGTCACTGCACAGAAAGGCTCTAATGTTCTCTCAATATGTACAAAAGGCAGATTATTTAATCATTCAAGTTGATAGACTGATATTGAAGTTATATTAATTATTGCCAGCATGCATTCCCATATATGTATTCCATAATATTTTTTCTATATTCTTGCAACTTCCTGAGATTGAATTCATGATATTTGATACAATTATAAATTTGTAATCAGTCTTTCCAACTAATTATTATTAAAGAGTGAAGATCACAGACATCACATTAGGTGTACATGAACATTGCTTCATGGATAAATAAGTTCACAAAAAATGCATTACAGGTTAAATATTATTGTATTTTAGATTCTAAAACATGATTGCAAAAGTTATTCTCTACATTCTGTCAAGTTATATAAATATTCTTATTTCACTGAAAATACACATTCATGTTCAACACCTTATTGTGGCAACTAGGTCAATCACAGCTGAATTTACAAATATTGAAGTTGACCAATTAAATTACTGGTTTTAGCATGTTCCGAATCTATGATGCATGATAATTTCTAAAATGGTTCATGAAACAAAGTACGGTGACTCCAGTTCCTCTTTAGAACAGGATGTGGATAGCCATAATTAGTTTAGTTCAAAGGATTGTTTCCTTTGTAGAATTTCTTTCTCTGATTCACTGCCATGATTCTCCATTTTGGGAAGTAGTAAAGAATAGGAGCCACGTACAGCCATAGTGTAGGCCTACCCGTGTGTGGAATGAGTCATGAATGCAATTTTCCTCAAATCCTCACAATTGCAACCGTTTATCCTCCCCGAATGATTCTTTACTACTCCCAATATTGAATAGTTGGAAAATGGTTGCAATTGTGAGGATTTGAGGAAAATTTCATTCATGACTCACGGGTTACTATGGCTCCTATTCTTTACTACTCCCCCATTTTGTCTGCTAGTCATGAAGTGCAAAGAGTTCAATCATTTTTTCCTGGGATACAATATAATGTAAGGATTGGAAACTTCATTTTAGGCCGTTGTCACTTGATTGGTTGTTTAACATGACCAGCCCTCATCTGTATTTTGAGGGCAAATAATTAAAATAGATGAGGGATTTACATTTTCATGAGTAAAAGTTACTCATTTTATTATACGCCCGCCAAAAGGCGGACGTATTATGTGATGGCAGTTTCCGTCCGTGTGTCCGTCCGTCCGTCCGTCCGTCCGTCGTGTCCGGTCTATATCAGGGACAGTTTTCTATCTACAGTTCTAATTTTTGGTGAGTGGATACCCTATGGGGAGACGATGTGTCGCGTACCAAAATGAAGGTCACGGTAAGAGGTCAAAGGTCACTGGCCTAAAAAACAGGAAATCACTGAAGTGTTCGTGTCCGGTTTATATCTGTGAACGTTTTCTATCCACAGTTGCAATTTTTTTGTGAGTGGATACCCTAGGTGGAGACAATGTGTCGCGTACCAAAATTCAGGTCGTGGTCGGAGGTCAAAGGTCACTGTTGCCTAAAATCAGGAAATCATTGATCGTTGACAGTTTTCTATCTACAGTTCTAATTTTTGGTGAGTGGATGCCCTAGGGGGGAACGATATGTTGCATACCAAATGTAGGTCAAGGTCAGAGGTCAAAGGTCAGTGTGATTGAAAAATCAGGAAATCATTAAAAATTTCTAATTTTTTGTGAGTGGATTCAATAGAGGCAAATGAAGTGTCGCACACCAAAATATAGGTCAAGGTCAAAGGTCACTGTGTCCCCAAAATCAGGAAATTATTAAAAATAACATTTTTTTATATCAGTAGATACATTAGGGGGACACGATGTGTCACAAATTAAAATGTACGTCAAGGTCAAAGGTCAAGGTCACTGTGACCCCAAAATCGTGAAATTGTTAAAAATCATAAAATCGTGATTTTTTTAGTCCGTTGAGAAATTACGGGGAATCGTTTTGTCATGTACCAAAATTTAGATCCAGGTCAATAGTCAAGGTCACTGTGACCCCAGAATCAAGGTCAAAGGTCAGTGTGACCTAAAAATCAGGAAATCATCAACAGATTAATATTTTTTGTGAGTGGATTCAATAGGGGAAATGAAGTGTCGCACACCAAAAATTAGGTCAAGGTCAAGGTCACTGACCCCAAAATCGTGAAATTGTTAAAAATCATGATTTTTGTGTCCATTGCGAAATTACGGGGAGACGGTTTGTCATGTACCAAAATTTAGGTCAAGGTCAATAGTCAAGGTCACTAGGACTGCGGAATCAAGAAATCTTTAAAAATTATTTTTTTGTGCCAGTAAATACATTAGGGGGACATGTGTCATGTACCAAAATGTAGGTCAAGGCCGAGCATCCGGTTACTGTGCCCCCCAAAATCATGAAATTCGTAAAAATCATGTTTTTTTGGTGTCTACTGATACATTGACGGAAGACGATGTGTCGTGTACCAAAATTTAGATCAAGGTCAAAGGTCAAGGTCACTGTGATCCCAAAATCAGGAAATCATTCAAAGTAACTTTTTTTCTGCCAGTTTATACATTAGAGGGACATGATGTGTTGCATATCAAAATGTGGGTCCAAGGTCAAGGTCACTGTGCCCCCAAAATCAAGAAATCATTAAAAGTCACATTTTCATATGCCTGTCAAAGACGAGGTCGTGTAATGCGATGTTGGGATCTGTCTATTCATCCAATAACATTTGTTGTCCATGCAATATGTCTAGTTTCAAGGTATGAATTGTTACCAAATTTTGAGTATACCTTACTCGCATGGCAAAGAGGAGCCACACATTTTGAGATCAATTTGTCAAAGGTCAAGGTCACAGTCTTCCCAAAACTGAATCAGTTTTAGCTGACTATATGTGTTAGGTTGGAATATTCAGAGTTCTCTCCCCTACATGTATATGGCAGTTATCCTGTGGAGTTTTCTCCCATGTTTGAAACAGCTGCATTTAATTAAACTGTTGTGAAATAAAAACCATAAATTTACTAATTTATGAGTTTCATACCTGTTTATTAACTCGAAGAACAAAGGTTTACTTCATCACTTTCTTCTTCGTTCATGAAAAATTATCTCGACTGAAAGGAAACTACTATTTTCTTGTG
>JAVTVY010039132.1:0-17038 GCA_036873755.1 Hanleya hanleyi | reverse complement strand
ACGACGGGCTTTACGTCAGCAGTATGTCGACTCACTGACCCATATGAAATTGTTGGATAAGGACCCAGTCCATATGGAAATTGAAAGAACAGCGTCGATGTTGAAAACCTCGGGCATGAACTGGAAAGCGGCGTATGTCAGAGCAATAGCACAAAGAAACATTTGTTCGAACGCATCATTAAACAACGTTAAAGCATTAAGAAAGTGTGTTAAAGCGTTGAGACGAGCGTTAAGGCGTAACGACGGGCGTTGACGGGCGTCACTGCATTTCGATGAATTGATGTCAATTCCATGAAATCAGAGCTTCTGAGCTAATTCACCAGGGCGTTGAAGCATTGAGCTAAGCGTTGATGACCGTTACTGTCTATAAAAGCGAGCGTATTCCCAAACACGCACAGTCGACGTTCAACCGTCAACATGGCTTATACTTGTTCTGAGTGTGAACGCACGTTCACCAGACATTACGATATGATGCGACACCAGAAAAATATACATGGATTGAAGACGCCGAGGAGCCCGTTGAGGCAGATACTGATACAGGAGATTGATGAGAGTGCATCGACTGATACCGAATCCAAGATTGCTGACAGTATATATACTGATACGGAGAACTTGACCTCAGATAGTCAACCTACATACCAGGAAAGTGAGGCAGAACATTCCTTCTGAGATCGTACTGTGACAGCAGCTATCAATACTCATGCTGCAGCGATCGAGAACGCCGGACATGATAACTTGCAACAGGCGTACACCCAAATGCGCCCCTGCATCAGGAAAAACAGCCATGGCGATCTATGAACAGTATACCTTACTACCGCTTGAAATGAAAGGCGACCCCACGTACAGGTCCATCATGAAGACCAAGCGTCACTTGGAAGAGGATATGGGGCTACCACCCACTGAGGCCCTGGAAAATGCGATCAGGATGCGCAAACAACTCTTCCAGGACATGCTGCCCGAAGAATATCCAGGCCTGTCCGACGATGATTAGAATAAACGGTTCAGAATGAACATGACCGAAGAAGGAACTCTCTGAAATGGCGACTTCTGATTGACAAGAATACATCTAACGGATAGGAAACGAATAGGACAGATGCAAATGGCGGTCTCTGATTGGACAAGAGTCTTTCTTGAATTGTAAACATACCCAACGCGGCTCCCCCAGCGTGGGCATGTTATGATGGAGGGAAAATAAACTATATGAAAAAAAAACTTGTTGTTGTTGTTGTTCCCTCATGTCTCATCCTTGTTGTTGTTGTTTTCTCTCTCCGGTCTATATAATGGCGTCAAGGCGCTAGCGGGACCCATACAGGGTCCAGTTTTCGACACTAGGTGACCACATCCCGAAGAAATGGCCAGTTTTCGACACCGGATGTGCCGCCATCTTGAACATACGTGCCGCCATCTTGGGTATGTCCCATAATGCACCGGGTCAAAATACTCGCTTCTGATTGGCTGAGAGCTCTGTGACGGATTTGAAATACTCGCTTCTGATTGGACGAGAGCTCCGCAGTGCGTCTGCGCATGCGCAGAATGATATTCCTACCGCACACCCAACCCATCAGCTGCCCCTTCACGAATGCTTCACTTTGATACCTCACTCGACCCAATCGGACCAATAGTGGCTCTCTTAACTCCCAAAACGGCTATTTTCATACCCTTTGACCACCGCGCATGCGCAGAATGCCGATATTCCAACCCCACATCCACGCCATCAGAGGCTTCCTCACCTAGGCTTCACATGCATACCTCACACGACCCATTCGAACCGTGAATAGCCCATCTCTAACCCAAACACACACCCACATACCCCCAAAATGCCTACTTTCTATACTACGGGCCAGTCTGCGCATGCGCAGACTATTGAATACGGACGAACCATTAGTGTAGTCAAGTGCTCCTCCACGAGAGCTTCAAAATAAGACCTCACTCGACCCCATTGGACCACCAGGGACTCACCTAGACTCCAACATGTCCACCCCGTATGGCCCTATACACCCATAGCCATGCAGTATAGGCCTATGGGCCTACCCAGGCCTTGGTGACTTTTTTCAAAAATTTCACCGATTCGCTCCACAACACTTCCTATCATGTTCTACATGACGAGACGTGAAAAACGAGACCCCACAACCCTACCGCAAATGTATAGAAGTGGGTTTCCCAGTAGGATAAACATTGAACCTATACCCCAGTATGGAATATATATTTATATATATATGTCTATATGGGGCTATATCGTACTTTTTCAAAAATTTCACCGATTCGCACGGGGACACTTCCTATCATGTTTGTCTTGACGAGACGAGTAAAACGAGACCCTACAACCCTACCGCAAATGTATAGAAGTACGTTTCCCAGGGGGACAAACATCGGTCCTATACCCCAGTATGGGCCTATATGGGGCTCGGTGACTTTTTTCAAAAATTTCACCGTTTCGCTCCGGGACACTTCTTATCATGTTTGTCTTGACGAGACTAAGAAAAGGAGACCCCACAACCTATACCGCAAATGTCGAGAAGTAGGTTTCCCAGGATAGTCCTATACCTCCCATACCCCTTATAGGCATTTTCTCGTAATTTAGAATAAAGTCCGTGTTCCGTATTTTTTCAGGAAAATTTTTACATACACCCACCCTGGAACTAGGGGGAGATAACTCTATTGACAGGCGAGCCCCGTTAAGCCCGGCGACCTATATACCCCCCATACCCCATATAGGTATTTTCCCGGATTTTTCGATAAAGTCCGAGTTCCGTATTTTTTAGGAAAAATTGTACATGCACCCACCCCATTGGCTGAATGCCCCTTCACCTAGCTTCACATTGATACCTCACTCGACCCCATTGGACCATTAGTAGCTCCCCTAGCTCCAAAACGTCTATTTTCATACCCTTGGGCCACCGCGCATGCGCAGAATGCCGATAGTTCAATCCCACACCCAGCCCATTAGATGCCCCTTCATGAATGCTTCACATTGATACCTCATATGACCCCATTGGACCATTAGGGGCTCCCCTAGCTCCAACACGTCTATTTCCATACCCTTGGGCCACCGCGCATGCGCAGAATGCCGATATTTCAATCCCACACCCAGCCCATCAGATGCCCCTTCACGAATGCTTCACTTTGATACCTCCCTCGACCCAATCGGATCATTTTATCTAGGGACTACTTTTTCTCCGCGGAAGCTTTTTTCCGCGACCGCATCACCGCCAGACCGCATCACCGCGGATGAATACATGAAACTATTTTTGACCTTTGACCCGGAACTATAGCCTAGACAGGTCAGTACATGCCTTGATCACGTGATCGCCAGATGACCTTGAGAAAATAAGTAGGTCAATCCTATGGAATTTAACTTTTATATACTACTGGGGTATAAATAGAAAGAAAAAAAAACTCATGAGTTATTATTATACTTCAAACTATGATCTATTTTGGTATTTTTAGAAGGCTTATATAATGCTCTAAATGACTTCGTAATATTTAAACATGCGACATGATTATGATGTCAAAATCATTAAAGTGCAATTACTTCATCTCAAATGCTAACTGATCTGGAGCAAATTGCTCCACCCTCAGTAGAATTGAAGTGAAGAGCTGCGTCTATATCGTCGTAGGAATTATCGTGGCCATGTTGCTGTAAGTGAACATAGTGTTCGTAGTAATTCAACTCTGAACAATAATTAATTAGATGATGAATGTGTCGTCATACCTTGTTTATTTCTATTGAGATATATTTTAGAACAACTGGGAACATTTAATATTGACGCAAAGTAAGTGGGTTGCATGTACCAAGATATCTGTATTGCAGTTCATTTCTCCCATCAAAACCTATCAATAAATCATCGTCGACAAATTTGAGGTTTTTGCTGAACGCGGCGTTCAATCACTCCCCGTCTGTGCACCTCCTAAGATCAGTCTGCTGCATATTGTTTGAATTGTGCAAGGTTACACGGACCCATATTGGTCTGCTCGAATCCGATATGTTTTACCTACTGTGAAGTCATTTTGACATAATCATGTGTTTACATAGCTTGGCGTGATTATAGTTTTCAGATCTCACGTGTAAAGCTATGGTGTATAGTCACCTCCTCCCATGTCGACTCCTCCTGTGTACAGTCTTCTTTGTATGGACTATTTAACGAGTATGGCTGTCATTGCCATCCAATGGAATTTCTTGTTTGAATGTATCTTAATTTTAAATAATTGTTTATCCATCAATCTTAAAGCCTTTACCAATTACAGATTCAGGTTTATGTATTCTGTTTATTCAATAAGAAATCATCAGATTATATAGAGTGGTTACATTAAAACAACTCACGTGCAGTATATTAAACCACGTTTACAGCGACGGCAGGGTTCAGAAATGCCGTATATACACGTGACAAACTATAACATTACACTGACATGCAGGTGACCGTAGGTTGTTACACCTTTTTACGGTGGAAAATGTCTTTACTTCCTGGTATCCCTTCAACTCTGCACAGGTTCTTGGAAATAGGCGATTTCCAGGAAAAATATCCGCTGTGTTTAACAGAAAAGTAAAGTCTATGTCAAACTCTTTGTCACACGCTTATGTTTATGCCTTAAAAAATGTGATTTGCTTCAGGCGAAAGTTTGACGCATGTCTTTCAGTGTGTGTTAATATTGACTCAAATAACACCTAATAATATCCGCTCAAATAACACCTTGTCTCACAGCTTGATAAAGTTAGCAACCGGTTCATTATTCATTTTCAGCCGTGGATTCGCGCGAATAGGCGGCCGTGGATTCGCGAATGTGCGGCCGTCGATTCGACCGTTTTTGCCGGGCTGAATATGCGGCCACGTATTCGGACTGAAAAAGCGAATACTGCGCCGTCGATTCGTCAGAATAAGCCAGTAATTGGTAACCATCGATTATCCAAAAATTATGTAGTTAATATACCTGAAATTTTTCGGAAATGCACACTACAATTAGTAATACTCCATGCATACTTTTGGAAAGAAAGATGAAAGATCAGTTCCGTAGTATCGCATAAACGACCATTTACCACCTTACCGATTAGCTCATACAATCAAGCAGGTTACCGATTACCACTTAACTACTATTTAAGTACCATTTATCATTTTTACCCAGCAATAGAATAATTCTACCCGACACAGTCCGTATTAATAGGCGAAATGCTTAACCCTATCTGGTCTGGGCTTTTAGAGAGCTGCCCAAGCGTGGTGTGGGGGATTCCTCTCTCTGAAAATATTCCTCTTACGGCTTGAGCTGGAGGGGGGGGGGGGGGGGTAAACTAACCACAATTTTGAAGGAAAATTACAAAAACATAATGTTTCTGGCATCCCACATGGGCCGCCATGGAATTAACCCAAATAGGCTCAAAATGACCCCAGTATGATAAGCTGCAAACTACACACAAAATAAAATTCCGTTTACTCGAACGGAAAAAATCCGTCCCCAGGGAATCAAGGGAATATTCCGTTATTGTAACGGATTCCTATTTTTTAACGGATTCAACGGATTTTATTATCCGTTACATTTAACGGAAAAGTCCGTCCCCAGGGAATCGAGGGAATATTCCGTTATTGTAACGGATTCTTATTTTTTAACAGATTCAACGTTGGGCCCTTGCTGGTAACAGGAAATTTATTAAATTTTATCCCATGCAAACTGGGTTTATATTGAGTGGACTTTTTCACGTAACTCTAACGTCCGAGTTAAGAGAAAAATCCTCTCAGTATATAGATCATCGGAATCGTTCGTAATATCCAATGTTTAATGATTTTAACTCAAACCGCATTGATATTGACTGCTCTGATTAACTCTCATGTGGTTTTTAATTCAGTGCTTTCTCTTTGTCGAGGAATAAATTTAAAAAATTAAAATTCTATCGATCGGACAGAGTCGGACATGTTTGGCATATAATTCCGATATTGCTCATTAATCACAAACGTAATTATACATGCAGATACATTTTAAAATTACAATTTCCTGCTCATAAAGGTAAAACAAATGAGTAGGTTCATTCAAGTTAGATAACTCTTGGTGCGGTGATGCGCACGACGGCCCGGTGTGGTTAGGTTAATGTGGAGATGCCCACGTCGGCCCGATGCGACCAATACATCGCTTGGGCTTTCCCTCGTTGGCTCCACATGACTCGCCAAACATTGGCCCATCGCCGGAAAGCCGGCGTCGGCCCACATTTGCCCTCACTCTCCCCGACGTGGGCCCCACATGGACAATAACACACAATGCCAACGCCGAGATGGCCCTCACTTGGCCTCCATCTCTCGTATCATTCATACCCGCTGGGACAATGCTGGTTTGCCGACGTCGAGCCAATGTCTTAATTGCCGATGTTGGGCCTTCGTCGGGCTAACGTGGCAGATGAAGCCTGTGCAAATATGGGTTCCTCCATATTTCACCCGCATGGGGCCGACGTGGGTTTGCCTATTCCTACACAGCCCAATTCAGAATGCGGGCTTCCCAGTACTCAACCCACTTGGGGCCAGTGTAGGGTTGCCCATGCCCCCACAGCCCGCGACATGCCCACGTTTGCCCAGGTGGGACCAATGATTACTTGCTGACTGGGATATTCCGTTGATGTAACGGATGAGTCCGTCAGTGCAATACAACAACGGAAGATTCCCTTACTATAACGTACTGTTTCCGTTTATACAACGGATTAATCCGTTAAAACTACCTAACGGATAGTGATACGTTAAATTTTAACGGATTATTATTTTGAGTGTACGACAGCTTAAAGGTGTTGTGTTTCCACAAACAGAGTATAAAGTTTGATGGGGTTTGTTCCCACCATCACCCGGCCTGTTAGCTCTACACACCCCGGCGTGGTAGGCTTAAAACTAATATATCCATTCTTGAATATCATCTATAACTCTTTAAACAGTCAGGCAGATTACCCACATTCGGCTTTGCCCGGCAACCGATTAACCATAACAAAATAGTACATGAAAGCTCATTTACGGTGGCATCGTACACGGTCTTCTGAATCGGTTGCCACCCTTCTGAAGTATTCATGCAGTCAAGCGGGTTATAGACTACCACTTAACATTCAGCTTTGTCCGGCAACCCATTACACATAGCCCACACAGACCGTTTTAAAAGACAAATTTGTCAAACTAGTACATGAAAGCTCATTTACGGGGGCATCGTAGACGGTCTTAGAAATCGGTTGCCACACTTTTGAAGGATTTATGCAGTCAATCAGGCTACCGACTACCACTTAAGATTCAGCTTTGCCCGGCAACCGATTAAACATAGCCGACACAGTCCGTTTTAAAAGACGAAATTTGTCAAAATAGTATATGAAATCTCATTTACGGGGGCATCGTAGACGGTCTTCGAAATCGGTTGCCACCTTTTTGAAGGATTCATGCAGTCAAGCACGTTACCGACTACCACTTAACATTAAGTTTTGCCCGGCTACCGATTAAACATAGCCGACACAGTCCGTTTTAAAAAACGAAATTTGTCAAAATAGTAATGGAATCTCATTTACGGGGGCATCGTAGACGGTCTTCGAAATCGGTTGCCACCGTGTCGAAGCATTCATGCAGTCAATCAGGTTACCGACTACCACTTAACATTCAGCTTTGCCCGGCAACCGATTAAACATAGCCCACACACCCCGTTTTAGAAGACGAAATGTGTCAAAATAGTACATGGAAGGTCATTTACGGGGGCATCGTAGACGGTCTTAGAAATCGGTTGCCACCTTTTTGAAGTATTCATGCAGTCAAGCACGTTACCGACTACCACTTAACATTAAGTTTTGCCCGGCTACCGATTAAACATAGCTGACACAGTCCGTTTTAAAAAACGAAATTTGTCAAAATAGTAATGGAATCTCATTTACGGGGGCATCGTAGACGGTCTTCGAAATCGGTTGCCACCGTGTCGAAGCATTCATGCAGTCAATCAGGTTACCGACTACCACTTAACATTCAGCTTTGCGCGGCAACCGATTAAACATAGCCCACACACCCCGTTTTAAAAGACGAAATGTGTCAAAATAGTCCATGGAACATCATTTACGGGGGCATCGTAGACGGTCTTAGAAATCCGTTGCCACCTTTTTGAAGGATTCATGCAGTCAAGCACGTTACCGACTACCACATAACATTAAGTTTTGCCCGGCTACCGATTAAACATAGCCGACACAGTCCGTTTTAATAAACGAAATGCGTCAAAATAGTACATGGAAGGTCATTTACGGGGGCATCGTAGACGGTCTTAGAAATCGGTTGCCACCTTTTTGAAGGATTCATGCAGTCAAGCACGTTACCGACTATCACTTAACATTAAGTTTTGCCCGGCTACCGATTAAACATAGCCGACACAGTCCGTTTTAAAAAACGAAATTTGTCAAAATAGTAATGGAATCTCATTTACGGGGGCATCGTAGACGGTCTTCGAAATCGGTTGCCACCCTGTCGAAGAATTCATGCAGTCAATCAGGTTACCGACTACCACTTAACATTCAGCTTTGCCCGGCAACCGATTAAACATAGCCCACACACCCCGTTTTAGAAGACGAAATGTGTCAAAATAGTACATGGAAGGTCATTTACGGGGGCATCGTAGACGGTCTTAGAAATCGGTTTCCACCTTTTTGAAGGATTCATGCAGTCAAGCACGTTACCGACTACCACTTACCATTAAGTTTTGCCCGGCTACCGATTAAACATAGCCGACACAGTCCGTTTTAAAAAACGAAATTTGTCAAAATAGTAATGGAATCTCATTTACGGGGGCATCGTAGACGGTCTTCGAAATCGGTTGCCACCCTGTCGAAGGATTCATGCAGTCAATCTGGCTACCGACTACCACTTAACATTCAGCTTTGCCCGGCAACCGATTAAACATAGCCCACACACCCCGTTTTAGAAGACGAAATGTGTCAAAATAGTGCATGCAAGGTCATTTACGGGGGCATCGTACATGGTCTTAGAAATCGGTTGCCACCTTTTTGAAGTATTCATGCAGTCAAGCACGTTACCGACTACCACTTAACATTAAGTTTTGCCCGGCTACGCATTAAACATAGCCGACACAGTCCGTTTTAATAAACGAAATGCGTCAAAATAGTACATGGAAGGTCATTTACGGGGGCATCGTAGACGGTCTTAGAAATCGGTTGCCACCTTTTTGAAGGATTCATGCAGTCAAGCACGTTACCGACTACCACTTAACATTATGATTTGCCCGGCTACCCATTAAACATAGCCGACACAGTCCGTTTTAAAAAACGAAATTTGTCAAAATAGTAATGGAATCTCATTTAAGGGGGCATCGTAGACGGTCTTCGAAATCGGTTGCCACCCTGTCGAAGGATTCATGCAGTCAATCAAGTTACCGACTACCACATAACATTAAGTTTTGCCCGGCTACCGATTAAACATAGCCGACACAGTCCGTTTTAATAAACGAAATGCGTCAAAATAGTACATGGAAGGTCATTTACGGGGGCATCGTAGACGGTCTTAGAAATCGGTTGCCACTTTTTTGAAGGATTCATGCAGTCAAGCACGTTACCGACTACCACTTAACATTAAGTTTTGCCCGGCTACCGATTAAACATAGCCGACACAGTCCGTTTTAAAAAACGAAATTTGTCAAAATAGTAATGGAATCTCATTTACGGGGGCATCGTAGACGGTCTTCGAAATCGGTTGCCACCCTGTCGAAGGATTCATGCAGTCAATCAGGTTACCGACTACCACTTAACATTCAGCTTTGCCCGGCAACCGATTAAACATAGCCCACACACCCCGTTTTAGAAGACGAAATGTGTCAAAATAGTACATGGAAGATCATTTACGGGGGCATCGTAGACGGTCTTAGAAATCGGTTGCCACCTTTTTGAAGGATTCATGCAGTCAAGCACGTTACCGACTACCACTTAACATTAAGTTTTGCCCGGCTACCGATTAAACATAGCCGACACAGTCCGTTTTAAAAAACGAAATTTGTCAAAATAGTAATGGAATCTCATTTACGGGGGCATCGTAGACGGTCTTCGAAATCGGCTGTGACCCTGTCGAAGGATTCATGCAGTCAATCAGGTTACCGACTACCACTTAACATTCAGCTTTGCCCGGCAACCGATTAAACATAGCCCACACACCCCGTTTTAGAAGACGAAATGTGTCAAAATAGTACATGGAAGATCATTTACGGGGGCATCGTAGACGGTCTTAGAAATCGGTTGCCACCTTTTTGAAGTATTCATGCAGTCAAGCACGTTACCGACTACCACTTAACATTAAGTTTTGCCCGGCTACCCATTAAACATAGCCGACACAGTCCGTTTTAAAAAACGAAATTTGTCAAAATAGTAATGGAATCTCATTTAAGGGGGCATCGTAGACGGTCTTAGAAATCGGTTGCCACCCTGTCGAAGGATTCATGCAGTCAATCAAGTTACCGACTACCACTTAACATTCAGCTTTGCCCGGCAACCGATTAAACATAGCCCACACACCCCGTTTTAGAAGACGAAATGTGTCAAAATAGTCCATGGAAGATCATTTACGGGGGCATCGTAGACGGTCTTAGAAATCGGTTGCCACCTTTTTGAAGGATTCATGCAGTCAAGCACGTTACCGACTACCAATTACCATTAAGTTTTGCCCGGTTACCGATTAAACATAGCCCACACAGTCCGTTTTAAAAAACGAAATTTGTCAAAATAGTAATGGAATCTCATTTACGGGGGCATCGTAGACGGTCTTCGAAATCGGTTGCCACCCTGTCGAAGGATTCATGCAGTCAATCAGGTTACCGACTACCATTTAACATTCAGTTTTGCCCGGCAACCGATTAAACATAGCCCACACACCCCGTTTTAGAAGACGAAATGTGTCAAAATAGTACATGGAAGGTCATTTACGTGGGCATCGTAGACGGTCTTAGAAATCGGTTGCCACCTTTTTGAAGGATTCATGCAGTCAAGCACGTTACCCACTACCACTTAACATTAAATTTTGCCCGGCCACCGATTAAACATAGCCGACACAGTCCGTTTTAAATAACGAAATTTGTCAAAATAGTAATGGAATCTCATTTACGGGGGCATCGTAGACGGTCTTCGAAATCGGTTGCCACCCTGTCGAAGGATTCACGCAGTCAACCAGGTTACCGACTACCACTTAACATTCAGCTTTGCCCGGCAACCGATTAAACATAGCCCACACACCCCGTTTTAAAACACGAAATGTGTCAAAATAGTACATGGAAGGTCATTTACGGGGGCATCGTAGACGGTCTTAGAAATCGGTTGCCACCTTTTTGAAGGATTCATGCAGTCAAGCACGTTACCGACTACCACTTAACATTAAGTTTTGCCCGGCTACCCATTAAACATGGCCGACCCAGTCCGTTTTAAAAAACGACATTTGTCAAAATAGTAATGGAATTTCATTTACGGGGGCATCGTAGACGGTCTTCGAAATCGGTTGCCACCTTTTTGAAGGATTCATGCAGTCAAGCACGTTACCGACTACCACTTAACATTAAGTTTTGCCCGGCTATCGATTAAACATAGCCGACACAGTCCGTTTTAAAAAACGAAATTTGTGAAAATAGTAATGGAATCTCATTTACGGGGGCATCGTAGACGGTCTTCGAAATCGGTTGCCACCCTGTCGAAGGATTGATGCAGTCAATCAGGTTACCGACTACCACTTAACATTCAGCTTTACCCGGCAACCGATTAAACATAGCCCACACACCCCGTTTTAGAAGACGAAATGTGTCAAAATAGTACATGCAAGGTCATTTACGGGGGCATCGTACACGGTCTTAGAAATCGGTTGCCACCTTTTTGAAGTATTCATGCAGTCAAGCACGTTACCGACTACCACTTAACATTAAGTTTTGCCCGGCTACCCATTAAACATAGCCGACACAGTCCGTTTTAAAAAACGAAATTTGTCAAAATAGTAATGGAATCTCATTTAAGGGGCATCGTAGACGGTCTTCGAAATCGGTTGCCACCCTGTCGAAGGATTCATGCAGTCAATCAGGTTACCGACTACCACTTAACATTCAGCTTTGCCCGGCAACCGATTAAACATAGCCCACACACCCCGTTTTAGAAGACGAAATGTGTCAAAATAGTACATGAAAGATCATTTACGGGGGCATCGTAGACGGTCTTAGAAATCGGTTGCCACCTTTTTGAAGGATTCATGCAGTCAAGCACGTTACCGACTACCAATTACCATTAAGTTTTGCCCGGTTACCGATTAAACATAGCCCACACAGTCCGTTTTAAAAAAAACGAAATTTGTCAGAATAGTAATGGAATCTCATTTACGGGGGCATCGTAGACGGTCTTAGAAATCGGTTGCCACCTTTTTGAAGGATTCATGCAGTCAAGCACGTTACCGACTACCACTTAACATTAAGTTTTGCCCGGCCACCGATTAAACATAGCCGACACAGTCCGTTTTAAAGAACGAAATTTGTCAAAATAGTAATGGGATCTCATTTACGGGGGCATCGTAGACGGTCTTCGAAATCGGTTGCCACCCTGTCGAAGGATTCATGCAGTCAATCAGGTTACCGACTACCATTTAACATTCAGCTTTGCCCGGCAACCGATTAAACATAGCCCACACACCCCGTTTTAGAAGACGAAATGTGTCAAAATAGTACATGGAATGTCATTTACGGGGGCATCGTAGACGGTCTTAGAAATCGGTTGCCACCTTTTTGAAGGATTCATGCAGTCAAGCACGTTACCCACTACCACTTAACATTAAGTTTTGCCCGGCTACCGATTGAACATAGCCGACACAGTCCGTTTTAAAAAACGAAATTTGTCAAAATAGTAATGGAATCTCATTTACGGGGGCATCGTAGACGGTCTTCGAAATCGGTTGCCAGCCTGTCGAAGGATTCACGCAGTCAACCAGGTTACCGACTACCACTTAACATTCAGCTTTGGCCGGCAACCCATTAAACATAGCCCACACACCCCGTTTTAGAAGACGAAATGTGTCCAAATAGTACATGGAAGGTCATTTACGGGGGCATCGTAGACGGTCTTAGAAATCGGTTGCCACCTTTTTGAAGGATTCATGCAGTCAAGCACGTTACCGACTACCACTTAACATTAAGTTTTTCCCGGCTACCGATTAAACATGGCCGACACAGTCCGCTTTAAAAAACGACATTTGTCAAAATAGTAATGGAATCTCATTTACGGGGGCATCGTAGACGGTCTTCGAAATCGGTTGCCACCTTTTTGAACGATTCATGCAGTCAAGCACGTTACCGACTACCTCTTAACATTAAGTTTTTTCCCGGCTACCGATTAAACATAGCCGACACAGTCCGTTTTAAAAAACGAAATTTGTCAAAATAGTAATGGAATCTCATTTACGGGGGCATCGTAGACGGTCTTCGAAATCGGTTGCCACCCTGTCGAAGGATTCATGCAGTCAATCAGGTTACCGACTACCACTTAACATTCAGCTTTGCGCGGCAACCGATTAAACATAGCTCACACACCCCGTTTTAAAAGACGAAATGTGTCAAAATAGTCCATGGAACATCATTTACGGGGGCATCGTAGACGGTCTTAGAAATCCGTTGCCACCTTTTTGAAGGATTCATGCAGTCAAGCACGTTACCGACTACCACATAACATTAAGTTTTGCCCGGCTACCGATTAAACATAGCCGACACAGTCCGTTTTAATAAACGAAATGCGTCAAAATAGTACATGGAAGGTCATTTACGGGGGCATCGTAGACGGTCTTAGAAATCGGTTGCCACCTTTTTGAAGGATTCATGCAGTCAAGCACGTTACCCACTACCGCTTAACATTAAGTTTTGCCCGGCTACCGATTAAACATAGCCGACACAGTCCGTTTAAAAAAACCAAATTTGTCAAAATAGTATTGGAATCTCTATTACGGGGGCATCGTAGACGGTCTTCGAAATCGGTTGCCACCCTGTCGAAGGATTCATGCAGTCAATCAGGTTACCGACTACCACTTAACATTCAGCTTTGCCCAGCAACCGATTAAACATAGCCCACACACCCCGTTTTAGAAGACGAAATGTGTCAAAATAGTACATGGAAGGTCATTTACGGGGGCATCGTAGACGGTCTTAGAAATCGGTTGCCACCTTTTTGAAGGATTCATGCAGTCAAGCACGTTACCGACTACCACTTAACGTTAAGTTTTGCCCGGCTACCGATTAAACATAGCCGACACAGTCCGTTTTAAAAAAGGAAATTTGTCAAAATAGTAATGGAATCTCATTTACGGGGGCATCGTAGACGGTCTTCGAAATCGGTTGCCATCCTGTCGAAGGATTCATGCAGTCAATCAGGTTACCGACTACCACTTAACATTCAGCTTTGCCCGGCAACCGATTAAACATAGCCCACACACCCCGTTTTAGAAGACGAAATGTGTCAAAATAGTCCATGGAACATCATTTACGGGGGCATCGTAGACGGTCTTAGAAATCCGTTGCCACCTTTTTGAAGGATTCATGCAGTCAAGCACGTTACCGACTATCACTTAACATTAAGTTTTGCCCGGCTACTGATTAAACATAGCCGACACAGTCCGTTTTAAAAAACGAAATTTGTCAAAATAGTAATGGAATCTCATTTAAGGGGGCATCGTAGACGGTCTTCGAAATCGGTTGCCACCTTTTTGAAGGATTCATGCAGTCAAGCACGTTACCGACTACCACTTAACATTCAGCTTTGCCCGGCAACCGATTAAACATAGCCCACACACCCCGTTTTAGAAGACGTAATGTGTCAAAATAGTACATGGAAGGTCATTTACGGGGGCATCGTAGACGGTCTTAGAAATCGGTTGCCACCTTTTTGAAGGATTCATGCAGTCAAGCACGTTACCGACTACCACTTAACATTAAGTTTTGCCCGGCTACCGATTAAACATAGCCGACACAGTCCGTTTTAAAAACGAAATTTGTCAAAATAGTAATGGAATCTCATTTACGGGGGCATCGTAGACGGTCTTCGAAATCGGTTGCCACCCTGTCGAAGGATTCATGCAGTCAAGCATGTTACTGACTACTACTTAACATTAAGTTTTGCCGGGCTACCGATTAAACATAGCCGACACAGTCCGTTTTAAACAACGAAATTTGTCAAAATAGTAATGGAATCTCATTTACGGGGGCATCGTAGACGATCTTAGAAATCGGTTGCCACCTTTTTGAAGGATTCATGCAGTCAAGCACGTTACCGACTACCACTTAACATTAAGATTTGCCCGGCTACCCATTAAACATAGCCGACACAGTCCGTTTTAAAAAACGAAATTTGTCAAAATAGTAATGGAATCTCATTTAAGGGGGCATCGTAGACGGTCTTCGAAATCGGTTGCCACCCTGTCGAAGGATTCATGCAGTCAATCAAGTTACCGACTACCACTTAACTTTCAGCTTTGCCCGGCAACCGATTAAACATAGCCCACACACCCCGTTTTAGAAGACGAAATGTGTCAAAATAGTCCATGGAAGATCATTTACGGGGGCATCGTAGACGGTCTTAGAAATCGGTTGCCACCTTTTTGAAGGATTCATGCAGTCAAGCACGTTACCGACTACCAATTACCATTGAGGCACCGTAGACGGTCTTCGAAATCGGTTGCCACCCTGTCGAAGGATTCATGCAGTCAATCAGGTTACCTACTACCAATTAACATTCAAGTTTGCCCGGTAACCGATTAAACATAGCCGACACAGCCCGTTTAGGAAACGAAATTGGTCAAAATATAGGGAGAGAGGAGGGGTGGCCTTTTTCGCGTAACGGTAAACACAAAAGCAAGACAATGTTCCTCAAATGTACACAAAGTTAGTATTTGTGGGAAATATAAAGGGTACCTATGATAGCCAATAGGGGCCATCGCGTCTTTCATTTCTAATTTAACGCGATGGAGCGATGGAGCTATGCGTTGGAACGATGGAGCTATGCGATGCGCGATGGAGCTATGCCATGGAGCGATGGAGCTATGCGAGAAAAAGTCGCGCTATGCTCTGCGCGATGAGGCTATGCGATGGAGCTATGCGATGCGCGATGGGGCTATGCGATGGAGCTATGCGATGGAGCAATGGAGCTATGCTATGGAGCTGTGGAGCTATGCGATGGGGATATGCGATGGAGCTATGCGATGTATCTATGCGATGGTGCTATGCGATGGGGCTATGCGATGGTGCTATGCGATGGAGCTATGCGATGAAAAGTCATTGCGAAACCTGATATTGCTCTTTATTCTCTCGAACCATTCTTGATATACTATGTTCATCTGAACAGTTTCGTCGGAGGGATGGTCAAACTATATTGCATTACATGTGGATAGAACATTATTGATAGCTGTGTATATTAATGTAGTATGGTAAAAAAGGCGTCCACTGTTTTGAAGACGAGCCATTGCGATACAGGAATTTACACAATGAGAGCAATCAGAGCATTTTGACATTCAATGTAACGTTGTCTATCAAATGTATTAAAATAAGGCTTTTCGTCGATCAAAGCAATAATCCTCAATTAATTTCTGGCTACATTTTAAAGGGAAGGAGAAATTTGTCTCTTCAGTCGAATCAACGATCCAGGTTTTCTTGCAAGCGGTTTTCAGTACGAACGATTCAACGTTGTTTTTGTTTTCGGGCGAGTATAAGCCATCATTGATATTTCAGTGTCTAATCTGTCTTGCCAATATGATCAGCTCGACCATATCGCTGTAATCTCCGGCCCCTACCCCAAACCGCATTTCGCACGCCAACTGTTCAGTTAGCAAATGTGTACATGTAAAACAAAATATCCAGCTGTTATCATGATGACGGTTACATTTGTGCACAGCTAGGTCACAGATCAACGTCAGAAGGAGGTTGGATCGAAACTGGCGAAGGTGGGTCGGAACTGATACTGGCCATTAAGAAATGCAATTATACTCCCCACGTTTAAGTACATCGTCAGCTAAATTACTTTGTTAAACCTATCTGGCCTGGGCTTTTTGGGACCTGT
>JAVTVY010039131.1:0-16904 GCA_036873755.1 Hanleya hanleyi | reverse complement strand
CTTGTCGTCAGCGTTTTGCTGAAACAGAAGAAAAAGGAAATCCGTTACATTGTCTGTCTAATAACATGCTAAAAAGAGAAATATGTCCACAGAAAATCAAAACTAGCTCCTGGAGATGGATTGAAGTGGGGGGGGAGGGGGAAGGCGACAGAAATGTTGTAACTAACTTGTGTATTTTACAAAGTCAAATATTTCTAAAAGAATTAAAGCATATATAACACTGACCATTCCTTTCAAGGATGATTAACTGCCAATCAATGAACCCCGGAAGTTTTGCAGGAATACGCTCTCATCTCACACTTGGATTGTCATTTCATTTGAACGCCATTGAGATCCTGTGTCGTTGTTGTTGGTCACTAGACGATTGGCACATGCGTGTCTTATTCTGTATCCATTCGAGTGCGAACACCAATGGTGAGTTGATAGATATGGTCCGTGGTGCCAGCCTTACAAGTTGGCAATTCATCTTCTGCATGAGACAGAACCAAAATATTAAAAGAAACACAGGTAATTTTTAGAAAACTGTTACAAAAATACATAGCATTAACAAGTAACTGCTAAGTTTTACTTTGAAATCTCTTGACTTTAGAGGCGAATCAAAATTTCCCAAACTTAAGACAAATTCTTCATCTTAGAATTGAATACTAAAACCAGTAAGGTTCCGAATTTGAAAGTTATTGGTCAGTTAATAAATAATACCATTTGTTAAGGTTACTGTATGGCTGCTCAACCCGCACAATTCATATCCTGCACCTAGTTCTTCCAAGTTAGACTGTCACTGGTTAGCTGATGAGCATCGTTGTTGTTGGTCTTTAGTCGATCGTCTTCTGTAGCCGTTTGAGTGCCAATGCCAAAGGTGAGTTGACAGATATCGCTGTTGCTGGTCACTAATCCATTGGCTGACGCATCTCATCCCCTGTATCCGTCCGAGTGCGAATGCCAAGGGTAAGCTGATATATATCGTGGATTGGTGCGTATTGCTATGATGAGTTGATAGATATTGTCGTTGGTGACAGCCGCACAAGTTGGCAATTCATCTTCTGCATGAGACAGAACCAAAATGGTAAAAGAAAAACAGGTAAATTTTAGAAAACTGTTACAAAAATACATAGTATTAACAAATCACTCGTGGGGGTGAAGGAACACAGAAAATCCATGAGTCCTCAGTTTTTCAAAGTTCAAATGGCCCCTAGCCGGAGTTTTTGTAAACTACGATCGGATTTTGCTGTGCATGTACGATATTTTATCAGAAATTTTTTAAAGTTTTGTGGTGTTACATATTTTCCACAGGGTCGAGCATTGTATCTAGGATTGAGTCTTGACTCAATGTCAACGGCTTCTCGTGAAATGACAGCAATTTTCTTCGCTGTCCGGCCGGTCTGGTCATTTTGTTATTAATGCTGTTGCAATCTCGAAATTTGGAACAAAGTTTGGTAAGGCCAATGCAGGGTCATTGTTGAGTTTTCAGCTTATAACTAACACAGTAACAAAAAAATACATTATCCTAACATAAACTTAGCTAGGCCCTACCCCAGGTTTTGAATTCGACTGCCGACAATAAGGTTCTATGCTAAGCTAGCTATAACTCCCCGCCACTAAGTGCTATACCTGTTTCCTATTCGCTATTCCCGTATACTATTCTGACGTATATTGTTAAAAGCACAGAAAACTCAACGACACCTTTGGTGCATTATGGCCAAAATTGGGAGACCGTTTTGGATTACCTTCTGAAACGTTCCTTCAACGAAATGGTGTTAAATCTGGAGACCATAAGATCTCAAGATCATCAAGAAAATCGGAGGCCATGCAGCTCGGAATGTTAAACCAAATGTTACAATCGCTGGGGGCCAGCGTATCTGGTTGTGGCCTTTTCAACTTCAATTTATTGTGACCAAAATGCTGATCTGATCATTGAAAGGGTATTTCGTAAAACAAGACGAAAAGACTTTCACAATGGAGTCCTTCACTGGCGATTGCCAATAACTGTAGTTCCTGCATATATTTACTGCTGAAAAGTTCGTTCATTTTGAATCGTGAATGCTTGGCCATTTATGTCACTCTAGTCACGATTAAGAACGTGCGATATATCAGAGAACAAAACAGATATTTGATGCTAGGTTTCACAACCCATGGATAGAGGCCGTTTGAACTTTGTTCCACAGGACTCCGAGCCTATCTGTCCAAGAAAATAATTCCAGACCCATTTCGTGCGGCATTACTATCACCAAAACCCAAGTAAATATGTAATAGTAACGTGTTCTAAGCCGACAAATCTATTGTCTGGCCTGAATTCTCGTTTCTCGGCCAAGTTGTCCGTGATGCTGGCGAGACATGGTGACAATATCGTCTTATCACTGGGTATGCTTCTGTCCAAATGATTCCAAAGACTGTTGCAGGAATATACTCTCATCTCGCACTTGAATTGTCATTGCATCTGAACGCCATTGAGACCCAGGGTTCATAAATGGTCAGCAATATCAGCGAAAAAATGCTGGCCTCTCACAGTCTGTGCAACCAGTGATCGCAAAGGTCAGTTTATCCCTCTTGTCGTCAGCGTTTTGCTGAAACAGAAGAAAAAGGAAATCCGTTACATTGTCTGTCTAATAACATGCTAAAAAGAGAAATATGTCCACAGAAAATCAAAACTAGCTCCTGGAGATGGATTGAAGTGGGGGGGGAGGGGGAAGGCGACAGAAATGTTGTAACTAACTTGTGTATTTTACAAAGTCAAATATTTCTAAAAGAATTAAAGCATATATAACACTGACCATTCCTTTCAAGGATGATTAACTGCCAATCAATGAACCCCGGAAGTTTTGCAGGAATACGCTCTCATCTCACACTTGAATTGTCATTTCATTTGAACGCCATTGAGATCCTGTGTCGTTGTTGTTGGTCACTAGACGATTGGCACATGCGTGTCTTATTCTGTATCCATTCGAGTGCGAACACCAACGGTGAGTTGATAGATATGGTCCGTGGTGCCAGCCTTACAAGTTGGCAATTCATCTTCTGCATGAGACAGAACCAAAATATTAAAAGAAACACAGGTAATTTTTAGAAAACTGTTACAAAAATACATAGTATTAACAAGTAACTGCTAAGTTTTACTTTGAAATCTCTTGACTTTAGAGGCGAATCAAAATTTCCCAAACTTAAGACAAATTCTTCATCTTAGAATTGAATACTAAAACCAGTAAGGTTCCGAATTTGAAAGTTATTGGTCAGTTAATAAATAATACCATTTGTTGAGGTTACTGTATGGCTGCTCAACCCGCACAATTCATATCCTGCACCTAGTTCTTCCAAGTTAGACTGTCACTGGTTAGCTGATGAGCATCGTTGTTGTTGGTCTTTAGTCGATCGTCTTCTGTAGCCGTTTGAGTGCCAATGCCAAAGGTGAGTTGACAGATATCGCTGTTGCTGGTCACTAGTCCATTGGCTCACGCATCTCATCCCCGGTATCCGTCCGAGTGCGAATGCCAAGGGTAAGCTGATATATATCGCGGATTGATGCGTATTGCTATGATGAGTTGATAGATATTGTCGTTGGTGACAGCCGCACAAGTTGGCAATTCATCTTCTGCATGAGACAGAACCAAAATGGTAAAAGAAAAACAGGTAAATTTTAGAAAACTGTTACAAAAATACATAGTATTAACAAATCACTCGTGGGGGTGAACGAACACAGAAAATCCATGAGTCCTCAGTTTTTCAAAGTTCAAATGGCCCCTAGCCGGAGTTTTTGTAAACTACGATCGGATTTTGCTGTGCATGTACGATATTTTATCAGAAATTTTTTAAAGTTTTGTGGTGTTACATATTTTCCACAGGGGGCATTACAGACTAGTCTTTTGTGTTAAATGCCGTCATTTACATCTGACGACGATACAGCTCACCAATCTCCAATGTACGAGTTGTCACAGCGAAACAGCTCACCAATTACCAGTATACGAGTTGTCAGAGCATTTCCATCATAGCTCTCTAGATTTGTATCTAATACCGCTGATGCCGGTGCTAGGGGCCGTGTGGTCATATCATCCAAGTTGCCACATGAACAGGTACAATAAAGCGTACCTGAGATACAACACATATCACGAATCGTTAGATTCTTGGTATGTGCTTTAGAATAGGTTAACCAGAAGACTATTCTGTGAAGTCATGTGACGCAGTCAGTATGTCGGCACCTCTTCCCACTTCCCTTATATGTGTTGTAATTGTATCTAGGATTGAGTCTTGACTCAATGTCAACGGCTTCTCGTGAAATGACAGCAATTTTCTTCGCTGTCCGGCCGGTCTGGTCATTTTGTAATTAATGCTGTTGCAATCTCGAAATTTGGAACAAAGTTTGGTAAGGCCAATGCAGGGTCATTGTTGAGTTTTCAGCTTATAACTAACACAGTAACAAAAAAATACATTATCCTAACATAAACTTAGCTAGGCCCTACCCCAGGTTTTGAATTCGACTGCCGACAATAAGGTTCTATGCTAAGCTAGCTATAACTCCCCGCCACTAAGTGCTATACCTGTTTCCTATTCCCCATTCCCGTATACTATTCTGAGGTGTATTGTTAAAAGCACAGAAAACTCAACGACACCTTTGGTGCATTATGGCCAAAATTGGGAGACCGTTTTGGATTATCTTCTGAAACGTTCCTTCAACGAAATGGTGTTAAATCTGGAGACCATAAGATCTCAAGATCATCAAGAAAATCGGAGGTCATGCAGCTTGGAATGTTAAACCAAATGTTACAATCGCTGGGGGCCAGCGTATCTGGTTGTGGCCTTTTCAACTTCAATTTATTGTGACCAAAATGCTGATCTGATCATTGACAGGGTATTTCGTAAAACAAGACGAAAAGACTTTCACAATGGAGTCCTTCACTGGCGATTGCCAATAACTGTAGTTCCTGCATATATTTACTGCTGAAAAGTTCGTTCATTTTGAACCGTGAATGCTTGGCCATTTATGTCACTCTAGTCACGATTAAGAGCGTGCGATATATCAGTGAACAAAAAAGATATTTGATGCTAGGTTTCACAACCCATGGATAGAGGCCGTTTGAACTTTGTTCCACAGGACTCCGAGCCTATCTGTCCAAGAAAATAATTCCAGACCCATTTCGTGCGGCATTACTATCACCAAAACCCAAGTAAATATGCAATAGTAACGTGTACTAAGCCGACAAATCTATTGTCTGGCCTGAATTCTCGTTTCTCGGCCAAGTTGTCCGTGATGCTGGCGAGACATGGTGACAATATCGTCTTATCACTGGGTATGCTTCTGTCCAAATGATTCCAAAGACTGTTGCAGGAATATACTCTCATCTCGCACTTGAATTGTCATTGCATCTGAACGCCATTGAGACCCAGGGTTCATAAATGGTCAGCAATATCAGCGAAAAAATGCTGGCCTCTCACAGTCTGTCCAACCAGTGATCGCAAAGGTCAGTTTATCCCTCTTGTCGCCAGCGTTTTGCTGAAACAGAAGAAAAAGGAAATCCGTTACATTGTCTGTCTAATAACATGCTAAAAAGAGAAATATGTCCACAGAAAATCAAAACTAGCTCCTGGAGATGGATTGAAGTGGGGGGGGGGGGGGGAAGGCGACAGAAATGTTGTAACTAACTTGTGTATTTTACAAAGTCAAATATTTCTAAAAGAATTAAAGCATATATAACACTGACCATTCCTTTCAAGGATGATTAACTGCCAATCAATGAACCCGGAAGTTTTGCAGGAATACGCTCTCATCTCACACTTGGATTGTCATTTCATTTGAACGCCATTGAGATCCTGTGTCGTTGCTGTTGGTCACTAGACGATTGGCACATGCGTGTCTTATTCTGTATCCATTCGAGTGCGAACACCAACGGTGAGTTGATAGATATGGTTCGTGGTGCCAGCCTTACAAGTTGGCAATTCATCTTCTGCATGAGACAGAACCAAAATATTAAAAGAAACACAGGTAATTTTTAGAAAACTCTTACAAAAATACATAGTATTAACAAGTAACTGCTAAGTTTTACTTTGAAATCTCTTGACTTTAGAAGCGAATCAAAATTTCCCAAACTTAAGACAAATTCTTCATTTTAGAATTGAATACTAAAACCAGTAAGCTTCCGAATTTGAAAGTTATTGGTCAGGTAATAAATAATACCATTTGTTAAGGTTACTGTATGGCTGCTCAACCCGCACAATTCATATCCTGCACCTAGTTCTTCCAAGTTAGACTGTCACTGGTTAGCTGATGAGCATCGTTGTTGTTGGTCTTTAGTCGATCGTCTTCTGTAACCGTTTGAGTGCCAATGCCAAAGGTGAGTTGACAGATATCGCTGTTGCTGGTCATTAGTCCATTGGCTCACGCATCTCATCCCCTGTATCCGTCCGAGTGCGAATGCCAAGGGTAAGCTGATATATATCGCGGATTGGTGCGTATTGCTATGATGAGTTGATAGATATTGTCGTTGGTGACAGCCGCACAAGTTGGCAATTCATCTTCTGCATGAGACAGAACCAAAATGGTAAAAGAAAAACAGGTAAATTTTAGAAAACTGTTACAAAAATACATAGTATTAACAAATCACTCGTGGGGGTGAACGAACACAGAAAATCCATGAGTCCTCAGTTTTTCAAAGTTCAAATGGCCCCTAGCCGGAGTTTTTGTAAACTACGATCGGATTTTGCTGTGCATGTACGATATTTTATCAGAAATTTTTAAAGTTTTGTGGTCTTACATATTTTCCACAGGGTCGAGCATTGTATCTAGGATTGAGTCTTGACTCAATGTCAACGGCTTCTCGTGAAATGACAGCAATTTTCTTCGCTGTCCGGCCGGTCTGGTCATTTTGTTATTAATGCTGTTGCAATCTCGAAATTTGGAACAAAGTTTGGTAAGGCCAATGCAGGGTCATTGTTGAGTTTTCAGCTTATAACTAACACAGTAACAAAAAATACATTATCCTAACATAAACTTAGCTAGGCCCTACCCCAGGTTTTGAATTCGACTGCCGACAATAAGGTTCTATGCTAAGCTAGCTATAACTCCCCGCCACTAAGTGCTATACCTGTTTCCTATTCCCTATTCCCGTATGCTATTCTGAGGTGTATTGTTAAAAGCACAGAAAACTCAACGACACCTTTGGTGCATTATGGCCAAAATTGGGAGACCGTTTTGTATTATCTTCTGAAACGTTCCTTCAACGAAATGGTGTTAAATCTGGAGACCATAAGATCTCAAGATCATCAAGAAAATCGGAGGTCATGCAGCTCGGAATGTTAAACCAAATGTTACAATCGCTGGGGGCCAGCGTATCTGGTTGTGGCCTTTTCAACTTCAATTTATTGTGACCAAAATGCTGATCTGATCATTGAAAGGGTATTTCGTAAAACAAGACGAAAAGACTTTCACAATGGAGTCCTTCACTGGCGATTGCCAATAACTGTAGTTCCTGCATATATTTACTGCTGAAAAGTTCGTTCATTTTGAATCGTGAATGCTTGGCCATTTATGTCACTCTAGTCACGATTAAGAGCGTGCGATATATCAGAGAACAAAACAGATATTTGATGCTAGGTTTCACAACCCATGGATAGAGGCCGTTTGAACTTTGTTCCACAGGACTCCGAGCCTATCTGTCCAAGAAAATAATTCCAGACCCATTTCGTGCGGCATTACTATCACCAAAACCCAAGTAAATATGCAATAGTAACGTGTGACAATATCGTCTTATCACTGGGTATGCTTCTGTCCAAATGATTCCAAAGACTGTCGCAGGAATATACTCTCATCTCGCACTTGAATTGTCATTGCATCTGAACGCCATTGAGACCCAGGGTTCATAAATGGTCAGCAATATCAGCGAAAAAATGCTGGCCTCTCACAGTCTGTGCAACCAGTGATCGCAAAGGTCAGTTTATCCCTCTTGTCGTCAGCGTTTTGCTGAAACAGAAGAAAAAGGAAATCCGTTACATTGTCTGTCTAATAACATGCTAACAAGCGTTCTGAGAACCCCAACATCTCGCCTTGCGGGGTCATCCGCCAAAGGTGCAGCAGTATTGAAAGCATACATGTAGAGCAAACAATAAGGTCTGGAATAAGTGATGCAGTACAGACAATAATGTCTGGAATAGATTATCTGGTACAGACAATAACATCAGTCCCATGTGGGATTACTGGCAAAAGTTAATCCCATGTAGGATGGATAGGTCAGTGCAGTCGGATTACTGGTACATAGGGCATTCCAGTGTGAGATTACTGCTGGGTGGACCAGTCCATGTTATTACTGATGGATAGTCCTCTGTGGGATTACTGCTGGATAGTCCAGTCCCAAGTGGGATTACTACCATCACCATCATGGTATGGATGGTATGGATGGTAGTGATGGTATGGATGGTATTGATGGTAGTGATGGTATGGATGGTAGTGATGGTATGGATGGTAGTGATGGTAGGAATGGTATGGATGGTAGTGATGGTATGGATAGTAGTGATGGTAGAAATGGTAGTGATGGTATGAATGGTAGTGATGGTATAGATGGTATGGATAGTAGTGATGGTATGGATGGTATGGATGGTAGGGATGGTATGGATGGTATGGATAGTAGTGATGGTAGGAATGGTATAGATGGTATGGATAGTAGTGATGGTAGTGATGGTATAGATGGTATGGATAGTAGTGATGGTAGGAATGGTATGGATGGTAGTGATGGTATGGATGGTAGGGATGGCATAGATGGTAGTGATGGTATGGATGGTAGTGATGGTATAGATGGTAGTGATGGTATGGATGGTAGTGATGGCATGATGGATGGTAGTGGATGTGTTGACAGGTAGTGATGGTATGGATGGTAGGGATGGTATGGATGGTAGGGATGGTAGTGAATGGCAGCAGATGGTGTGCATGGATGGTATGGATGCAGAGGGTTTTTTGGTATGGATGGTAGGGATGGTATGGATGGTAGTGATGGTATAGATGGTAGTGATGGTATGGATGGTAGCGATGCATGGATGCAGTGATGGTATGGATGGTAGCGGGATGGTGGCCATGGATGGTAGTGATGGTATGGATGGTAGTGATGGTATGGATGGTAGTGATGGTATGGATGGTAGTTATGGTATGGATGGTAGTCATGGCATGGATGGTAGTGATGGTAGTGATGGTATGGATGGTAGTGATGGTAGGAATGGTATGGATGATAGGAATGGTAGTGATGGTATGGATGGTAGTGATGGTGTGGATGGTAGTGAAGGTAGGAATGGTATGGATGGTAGTGATGGTATGGATGGTAGTGATGGTAGGAATGGTAGTGATGGCATGGATGGTATGGATGTGATGGTATGGATGGTAGTGATGGTATGGATGTGATGGTATGGATGGTAGTGATGGTGGGAATGGTAGTGATGGTATGGATGGTAGTGATGGTATGGATGTGATGGTATGGATGGTAGTGATGGTATGGATGGTAGTGATGGTATGGATGGTAGTGATGGTATAGATGGCAGTGATGGTATAGATGGCAGTGATGGTATGGATGGTAGTGATGGCATGGATGGTAGTGATGGTATGGATGGTAGTGATGGCATGGATGGTAGTGATGGTAGGAATGGTATGGATGATAGGAATGGTGAGTGATGGTATGAATGGTGAAAGATGGTATGATGGTATGGATGGTAGTGATAGTATGGATGGTAGTGATGGTATGGATGGTAGTGATGGTATGGATGGTAGTGATGGTATGGATGGTAGTGATGGTAAGATGGTAGTGATGGTATGGATGGTAGTGATGGTAGTGATGGTATAGATGGTAGTGATGGTAGGAATGGTAGTGATGGTATGGATGGTAGTGATGGTATGGATGGTAGTGATTGATGGTATGGATGGTAGTGATGGTATGGATGGTAGTGATGGTAGGAATGGTAGTTATGGTATGGATGGTAGTGATGGTATGGATGGTAGTGATGGTATGGATGGTAGTGATAGTAGTGATGGTATGGATGGTAGTGATGGTAGGAATGGTAGTTATGGTATGGATGCAGAGTGACGGCATGGATGGTAGTGATGGTAGTGATGGCAGTGATGGCATGCGGGATGGTAGTGATGGTAGGAATGGTATGGATGGCATTGATGGTATGGATGGTAGTGATGGTAGGAATGGTATGGATTGTAGTGATGGTATGATGGTAGGAATGGTAGTGATGGTATGGATGGTAGTGATGGAGTATGGACAGAGTGATGGTATGGATGGTAGTGATGGTAGGAATGGTATGGATGGTAGTGATGGTATGGATGGTAGGAATGGTAGTGATGGTATGGATGGTAGTGATGGTATGGATGATAGTGATGGTAGGAATGGTATGGATGGTAGTGATGGTATGGATGGTAGGAATGGCATGAATGGTAGTGATGGTATGGATGGTATGGATAGTAGTGATGGTATGGATGGTAGTGATGGTATGGATGGTAGTGATGGTATGGATGGTAGTGATGGTAGGATGGCATAGATGGTAGTGATGGTATGGATGGTAGTGATGGTATGGATGGTGATGGTATGGATGGTAGTGATGGTATGGATGGTAGTGATGGTAGGAATGGTAGTTATGGTATGGATGGTAGTGATGGTATGGATGGTAGTGATGGTATGGATGGTAGTGATGGTAGGAATGGTATGGATGGCAGTGATGGTATGGATGGCAGTGATGGTATGGATGGTAGTGATGGTAGGAATGGTATGGATGGTAGTGATGGTAGTGATGGTATGGATGGTAGTGATGGTATGGATGGTAGTGATGGTAGGAATGGTATGGATGGTAGTGATGGTATGGATGGTAGTGATGGTAGGAATGGTAGTGATGGTATGGATGGTAGTGATGGTATGGATGGTATCACAGGTACATCTTTTAATCATAAGAAACATGTGTACCAAGTTTCATAATGATCCAATGACAGCTGACAACTGGAGCAAAGTTACCATGTAGATGTAAACGTATACATGTAGAGGCCTGTATGTACAATTTACCTAAACAGAAAACTCTTCATTTGGCATAATTTTGAGAAAAATTAATATTTCTTCTCAAAAATAGCACAGGCACATCCTCTAATCATAAGAAACATGTGTACCAAGTTTCATAATGATCCAATGACAGCTGACAACTGGAGCAAAGTTACCATGTAGATGTATATGTATACATGTAGAGGCCTGTATGTACAATTTACCTAAACAGAAAACTCTTCATTTGCCATAATTTTGAGAAAAATTAATATTTCTTCTCAAAAATAGCACAGGTACATCCTCTTATCATAAGAAACATGTGTACCAAGTTTCATAATCATTCAATGACAGCGGACAACTGCACCAAACTGTGGTGTACAGATGTACGTGCACTTCGGCTAAACGCAAAACTCAATCAGTTGCCATAATTTGGAGAAAAATTAATATTTCATCTCAAAAATAGCACAAATAAATCCTCCAATCATAAGAAACATTTGTACCAAGTTTCGTAATCATCCAATGAGAGCTGACAACTGCAGCAAACTTATCATGTACATGTATATGTATACATGTAGAGGCCTACATGTACAATTTACCTTAACAGAAAACTCTTCATTTGCCATAATTTGGAGAAAAATTAATATTTCTTGTCAAAAATAACACAGGTAAATCCTCTAATCATAAGAAACATGTGTACCAAGTTTCATAATGATCCAATGACAGCTGACAACTGGAGCAAAGTTACCATGTAGATGTATATGTATACATGTAGAGGCCTGTATGTACAATTTACCTAAACAGAAAACTCTTCATTTGCCATAATTTTGAGAAAAATTAATATTTCTTCTCAAAAATAGCACAGGTACATCCTCTTATCATAAGAAACATGTGTACCAAGTTTCATAATCATCCAATGACAGCTGACAACTGGAGCAAACTTACCATGGACATGTATATGTTCAATTTACCTAAACAGAAAACTCTTCATTTACCATAATTTGGAGAAAAATTAATATTTCTTGTCAAAAATAGCACAGGTACATCCTCTAATCATAAGAAACATGTGTACCAAGTTTCATAATCATCCAATGACAGCTGACAACTGGAGCAAAGTTACCATGTAGATGTATATGTATACATGTAGAGGCCCACATGTACAATTTACCTAAACAGAAAACTCTTCATTTGCCATAATTTTGAGAAAAATTAATATTTCTTCTCAAAAAAAGCACAGGTACATCCTCTTATCATAAGAAACATGTATACCAAGTTTCATAATCATCCAATGACAGCTGACAACTGCAAGAAACTTTCCAAGTACAGATGTACATGTGCACTTCAGCTAAACGCAAAACTCATTCATAGGGATTTTAACATTAGAGTACCCCAGGGGTAGTACCCCAGGTGGCATACCCACCCCCCATATTTTTTATATTTTTTTTATATTTTTTCTAATTTTTCTAGATTTTTTTTTAACTTGCTAAACCAAAAACCCATTCATTTCCAGGCAGGGGACACTGACACCGACACCGACACCGACGACGACATCCTCTTTCCCCCTCTCACAATATCTCCCCTTTACTTCGTAAGGCGAGATAAAAATGAAGATGCTGTCATAGCTCCTCTCCCATGTGGCCTGACTAATCCTGACCTGTCCTGCCTGATTTATCTGTAGGAAACTCCAGCTATCCAAACCTATGGCAAGGGAACCTTCTGACAAAGATGCAGAATGCACGACACCTGATCTCTGGATAAAGGGTGATAAATATGTATTAAATTGGGTTTCATTTTGATGCATTTGCTAGATATAAATTTCACATCCGATAATAATACTATTACTGTACTGTTACATGTATGGTTGTTGTTAATGGTTCAGTTGGGACAATTTGAACAACACAGACATGCACCTCCATGTTTTGTATATGTTTTTGTTTGTCAAGCTATCTTAATTTCATTATAGATTATGGAGAGGCTGGAACAATACTCTTACAAACATCACGGATGATTCATTATGCAGCAACATCTTCACCAGCCAAGTTAACTAATCCCTGAATCACCATACACAGTCTTGGATGGAATGGCAAGTGTAGGTGTGACATTGTTGTATTAAATTGGCTATTGGTACCGGTATATGAGATGTTGCTGTTCCACTGACAGACTGAGAAAGCCTCTAGAGCCTGAAACTAACCTGTACTTTAACCCAAGCCCTTGGCTTTAGACTTACACCTGGTATGATTTAACTTGGACAAGGAGGACCCATTACCCTAGCCACCTCCTATATTCAATGTGGATAGGGAACAGGAGGTAAAAGGTCAGAGTTGGTAACTTGGTTGGGGGGAAGGGGGTGAGCTGAGCCCATTGCACCATCTAGAAACAATTAGAATTCATGCCAACGCAACGGACAAAAGTGAATGATGTACGGTACTGGACTTGGGTTAGGATGGTGATGGGAGATCTGCAACTGTAAATGTACTGTACCTGGAGTATATGCAACTATCCTATTGATACAATCAAAACATTTTCGTTAGATAAAATTGCCAACAACTGTAACATAAATGATCATGGTACGTTATGAAGTCTCTGTATTATAAGGTATTATATATCTCGACTCGGTTGTGGGTCGTGAGAAGATGTCGGTTCAAGTCCGGCCAGAGACCAAATCTGTTATCATGAGTCATTCACATTTGCAAACTCAAAACAGAAATACAAATTCACTACAGACATAAAAGTTATATTCTGGTATGAAGTTAAAAGCCAACCCGTCAACAGTACTCCCCACTCCTAGGACACATTTTTGTGCAAGTTCAGGGGCTGATATACTGGCAATTATTTTAAAGTCTTGTAATGGGGAAGAGTCTCTAATTAGGTGTATTCTGTTTGACTGTAGTACAGTCATTTATCAATATGGTCCTTGTCCCATGGTAAATCCCACTATAACATTGGGTGTATTCTGTGTGACTGTAGTACAATCATTTACCAATATTGTCCTTGTCCCATGGTACATCCCACTATAACATTGTCATTGGGTGTATTCTGTGTGACTGTAGTACAGTCATTTACCAATATTGTCCTTGTCCCATGGTAAATCCCACTATATATTTGATAACAATTGTTCTTAGGACTGCCAGCAGAATTAGTCCACAAAGAGTGAACTGAAATGTTTAGAAGGAGTTCAGAAAATTATATTTAATGCTACAACAAAGAATATGTTAGATATGATATATATTCAGGAAATTATTGATAAAGGAATTTTACTGTATCAGTAATTGTCTCTGTCTAGAAATTTGTGTGAATTGAGCCTACCTGACATGTGGATATGTGTGACAAATCACGGTAATAGATTGTGCAGCTTCATTTCAGGTGACAAGTAAAAACATGACAGGATGTGAATGAATGGGCCACACTAGCATGACCAGTCAGATGGGAATTAAATAGAAAGAATCCAGGGCATTGTACAAATTGGTTTACATACATATGTTTGTCATGTACCAAACCTCAACGATGTGTCCCATACCAAAATTTAGGTCAAAGTTTAAAATCACTGCGAACAAAAATATCAGAAAAATGAAAAAAATCGAGATGGTTTTTTCTTTCATAGATACATTAAGGGGAGACTGTGCCATGTACCAAAAATTTAGGCCAAGGTGACTTTGACCCCAATATCAGGAAATCATTAAAAATGTACTTTCTTGTCAGTGTTTCATGTATAGCAATTTAGGTTGACGGTCAAATGTCAAGGTCAAAGAGACCCCCAAATCTGGAGATTGATAAAAATCACGATTTTGTTAGTGTCTGTAAAGTAGAAATGATGTGTCATGTAAACATTTTTTTGTCAAAGGTCAAGGTCGCTGTGAACCTAGAATGAGAAAATCATCAAAAATCGATTTTTGTAACTTCGCATGTGCGAGCGTACATATTAAATCCAATTCTGGCTCTTATTCTGAAGGTAGGCCTATGGTGTATCACGTCAGGGGTTGAAATGTTTCGAATAATTTACCTGTCACACGAGACAGGTGACAAAAAAAACGACACGTCACCTTTAACAGTTACCTGAACATGCGACCGTTGGAATTGTCAAGTATGTAATTCAAGATTAATGACAAAGCTAAATGTTGCAAGCTATCAATAAATTAACGACACCTTGTTTCCATGCACTAATTAGCAGCTGTTTTGAATGAATTTTGTCTAAGAACACAAAAAAAATCACTGACACTGGAGACAGGTAATTTATTTCTCTGTCTCTTTAAAAAATTACCTGTCAGGGACAGGTAAACAGGTGTAAATTTCGAAATCTGCAGGTTGGGCACATCGTTTCTCTTGAGATCACCGAAGTTAAGCAACGTTGAGCTTGGTCAATACTTGGATGGGTGTCTGGGTACGGTACTGCACTAACTGGGCTGATCAGTGTCCAGGATAATAGGAACTGTGGACACGCTCGTGTTCTGGCACATGTAGGCACCATCGTGATATGACTGAAAAAATGTTGAAAACGACGTTAAATCCTACTCACTCTTGTTCTGAATAGCATTTCAATATAATTGAGCACTGTTACCAGATACAGTATAACTGACAACCGAACTGCGGTGGTCCAATGGTCAGAGCGTCGGCCTCGTAAGTGGTAGGTACTGGGTTCGATCCCAGGCCGGGTCATACCTAAGACTTGAAAAATGGAACTTGTTGCTCCCTCGCTTACGCTCAGCATTAACAGGATAGAACAAGGACTGGTTCGCTCGGTGTCAGTATAATGTGACTGAGTGGGGTGTCATGTCTGCCTACGGCATGATATTTCAGTGGGACAGCACTATAAAATGGCAGCATTAGATCTGCTCTGTTACAAGTAGGTGCCCCTGTCCCGCCCCCTTCCCTCCCCCGTCGTGATATAGCTGAAAAAATGTTGAAAGCGACGTTAAAACCTATTCACTCACTCACCCCAGTATAACTGACACTCTATGCCAGTGTGAACCAAACAATACATTTTGCTGTTTCTTTATTGGTTTCTTTTGTTCAGGCTCTGCCAACGCCATATGAATGACTTACATGTACATTGTCACGAGAGTTCTCATCTTCATATTATCCAGTCAATTTCTTAGTTCCCTCTTCGATCCTGCCTTGATTTATCTGAGCCCTTCAGGGTTCAAAATTCGATGTGTAAATTTCACCTACGAACATTCAACGAACCAATCAGAACCTACACAGCGATTGTGAGTAGGATGACATCATCCCCTATTAGCGGCGTCATCCCTTCTAATATGATGTTTGTATCAGCCCACAAAAAAAGGTCAGCCAATCAACAACGCTCTTTACGACCCATTTCGAAGTTCAAATGCTTTCGAGGTCAGTGACGTCTCGTGTCTATTTATAAGTTCTGTGAACATTGAAGGGTGCCAGATATATCAAGGGAAGTTTGAAGTAGGAACGTCATTAACGTAGAAGTTGGTTTGATACAATGAAGATGTAGAGTACTACCCTCAACAAAGAAGTAATTAATGTCCAGACAACAGCTTCTGTATTGACTTGTAGAGAATCAAAACACCGAGATGGAGAAATAGTAGGCTTATTTCCATGGATGTCGTCATATTAAGGACAGACATGTAACAAAATCCCCGTTTAATTATGACCATAATGGGTGTAGTATAATTGGACTATTTCTCAGTAACACAATAACAATGGACTTATTAGAATCAATAGCTGGAGAGCCTAGCTATAGCCGGAGATCCTGACTGGAGAGCCTAGCTGGCTCGAGTCAACAGTTTTCCAAATAGCAGAGTGATGTAAGCTTATTCAAACATTCATTCAACTTGAACGTTTTTTCCTACAAGAAAGAATAGGGAGGAATGTGATTGAAATAACCCAGAAACTGTCACCCGGAGAAGACAACCCAGCTATTACTGTTCAATGAAATCTGTACATTAT
>JAVTVY010039130.1:0-16952 GCA_036873755.1 Hanleya hanleyi | reverse complement strand
TTTTTGTCAGATTTTCTTCCCGTAAATGAGTCCCGATTTTTAGGCACACCCAAGGGGCATAACTGAGGCAGGACAAACTTTACTCCATGATCCCGATCAGCGTGTAGACGAAGCCAGCACTCGATTTGTACGTACTCGTTTGCAGCGGTGATAATGCTGAACAGGATGGCATTATAGATATAAGCTATTAAGAAGACAAGAAGAATTATGATGTAGCAGAACAAGGGCAGTCTATCGTATTATGAAATTAGAGAGGGGCCATTACTACGAAACTGCGGAGGGCCACCTTAAGGAGCAGGATGTTTTTTACGAAATTAATTATTCACATGTATCGTAATCTCAGAGTGTTTGCGAGTATGGCGGTATACAACACTTGCCAGTTATACATATTATTTTGGGAAATCCGACAGATAACTTTCCCCCTACCCCATCTTTGTTTTGATCACTTTTGCCAATTCTAGCAGGATTTTCGAGAACAAAACTCAAAATTAACCTATTTCTTCTTAATAATGGTCATCCATTCGGCAATATGAAGGCCGTGGTTACTTTTCCGCTTTCCAATGATAGCAGAAACGCGGGGAAATGCAAATAAGCGATGAAACCAAGTCAAATTATCGGTAATTTTGCACTCAATTTTCTCTTAGAAACATGGAAAATACTTCAGAAACTTGAGAAATAATTTGTAAAACCATAATAATATACATCCATTCCATCCTTCATGGACTGTAAATGGGTTCTCTTGTAAAGAAAATTTACACTGGCAAATTTATATCATTCTGATAGGACCTCGTTCTGCCATAATATCCACCGAAATCTCAGTCCAGTGGGAGATAACTCCTGTATAGAATACAGTATGCATTAACCTCAATTGTATACTAATGGACACACTGTGGATTATTTTAATCGAACTCCTGGTCTTCTTTCCACCTGCTTCCGAAAATAGCGCTTCAGGTATAACTAGGCAGTCAAAATTAAATAATCTGGCGTAATGATACATCTCCGCTCCATAACGGAGTCTACATTAAGATAATGCATAGACTCCACTATTATGCCTTAAGGGTGCACTCCGGAGATTCTTTTATTCGGCATGGAATAGACTATGGGTCCGGTTTTCGGCCACCAGTTGTCGCAAAACCTTCAACCCAAATCACTTATATGTATATATTTTCTGAAAGAGCATGATGAAACTATTATTTAAGATATAACACTGCTATGTTATAGAAAAATTTAACTCGAACATTCTCCTCCATGCTTGCTTCATTTTTCCTAGAAAACCCCTTAAAAATGTCGAAAAATGGTCAAATTCGGCTCAATTTCCAGAAAAAATCTGTAAGAGCGATTTTAATTAAACTTCTTACACACGTTCCCTGGTTCGGTCTCAACTTAAAAAGGCAAACAAAAGTGGGTGTCAACCTAACCGTTTTTTGTCAGATTTTCTTCCCGTAAATGAGTCCCGATTTTTAGGCACACCCAAGGGGCATAACTGAGGCAGGACAAACTTTACTCCATGATCCCGATCAGCGTGTAGACGAAGCCAGCACTCGATTTGTACGTGCTCGTTTGCAGCGTTGATAATGCTGAATAGGATGGCATTATAGATATAAGCTATTAAGAAGACAAGAAGAATTATGATGTAGCAGAACAAGGGCAGTCTATCGTATTATGAAATTAGAGAGGGGCCATTACTACGAAACTGCGGAGGACCACCTTAAGGGGCAGGATGTTTTTTACAAAATTTATTATTCACATGTATCGTAATCTCAGAGTGTTTGTGAGTATGGCGGTATACAACACTTACCAGTTATACATATTATTTTTGGAAATCCGACCGATAACTTTCCCCCTACCCCATCTTTGTTTAGATCAATTTTGCCAATTCTAGCAGGATTTTCGAGAACAAAACTCAAAATTAACCTATTTCTTCTTAATAATGGTCATCCATTCGGCAATATGAAGGCCGTGGTTACTTTTCCGCTTTCCAATGATAGCAGAAACGCGGGAAAATGCAAATAAGCGATATAACCAAGTCAAATTATTGGTAATTTTGCACTCAATTTTCTCTTAGAAACATGGGAAATACTTCAGAAACTTGAGAAATAATTTGTAAAACCATAATAATATACATTCATTCCATCCTTTATGGACTGTAAATGTGTTCTCTTGTAAAGAAAATTTACACTGGCAAATTTATATCATTCTGATAGGACCTCGTTCTGCCATATCCACCAGGAATCTCTCAGTCCAGGGGGAGATAACTCCTGTATGGAATACAGTATGCAGTAACCTCAATTGTATACTAATGGACACACTGTGGATTATTTTTATCGAACTCCTGGTCTTCTTTCCACCTGCTTCCGAAAATAGAGCTTCAGGTATAACTAGGCAGTCAAAATTAAACAATCTGGCGTAATGATACATCTCCGCTCCGTAACGGGGTCTACATTAAGATAATGCATAGACTCCACTATTATGCCTTAAGGGTGCACTCCGGAGATTCTTTTATTCGGCATGGAATAGACTATGGGTCCGTTTTTCGGCCACCAGTTGTCGCAAAACCTTCAACCCAAATCACTTATATGTATATATTTTCTGAAGAGCATGATGAAACTATTATTTTAAGATATAACACTGCTATGTTATAGAAAAATTTAACTCGAACATTCTCCTCCATGCTTGCTTCATTTTTCCTAGAAAACCCCTTAAAAATGTCGAAAAATGGTCAAATTCAGCTCAATTTCCAGAAAAATCTGTAAGAGCGATTTCAATTAAACTTCTTACTCACGTTCCCTGGTCCAGTCTCAACTTAAAAAGGCAAACAAAAGTGGGTGTCAACCTAACCGTTTTTTGTCAGATTTTCTTCCCGTAAATGAGTCCCGATTTTTAGGCACACCCAAGGGGCATAACTGAGGCAACACAAACTTTACTCCATGATCCTGAACAGCGTGTAAGACAGAGAGCCAGCGCACTCGATTTGTACGTACTCGTTGCGGCGTTGTCAATGCCGAACAGGATAGCATTACTAGATATAAGCTATTAAGAAGACAAGAAGAATTATGATGTAGCAGAACAAGGGCAGTGCCTCGTATTATGAAATTAGAGAGGCCATTACGAAACTGCGGAGGGCCACCTTAAGGGCAAGGATGTTTTTACGAAGTGGTATTCACATGTATCGTAATCTCAGAGTGTTTGTGAGTATGGCGGTATACAACACTTGCCAGTTATACATATTATTTTTGGAAATCCGACCGATAACTTTCTCCCTACCCCATCTTTGTTTTGATCAATTTTGCCAATTCTAGCAGGATTTTCGAGAACAAAACTCAAAATTAACCTATTTCTTCTTAATAATGGTCATCAATTCGGCAATATGAAGGCCGTGGTTACTTTTCCGCTTTCCAATGATAGCAGAAACGCGGGAAAATGCAAATAAGCGATGTAACCAAGTCAAATTATTGGTAATTTTGCACTCAATTTTCTCTTAGAAACATGGGAAATGCTTCAGAAACTTGAAAAATAATTTGTAAAACCATAATAATATACATCCATTCCATCCTTTATGGACTGTAAATGGGTTCTCTTGTAAAGAAAATTTACACTGGCAAATTTATATCATTCTGATAGGACCTCGTTCTGCCATAATATCCACCGAAATCTCAGTCCGGGGGGAGATAACTCCTGTATGTAATACAGTATGCAGCAACCTCAATTGTATACTAATGGACACACTGTGGATTATTTTAATCGAACTCCTGGTCTTCTTTCCACCTGCTTCCGAAAATAGCGCTTCAGGTATAACTAAGCAGTCAAAATTAAACAATCTGGCGTAATGATACATCTCCGCTCCGTAACGGAGTCTACATTAAGATAATGCATAGACTCCACTATTATGCCTTAAAGGGTGCACTCCGGAAATTCTTTTATTCGGCATGGAATAGACTATGGGCCCGTTTTTCGGCCACCAGTTGTCGCAAAACCTTCAACCCAAATCACTTATATGTATATATTTTCTGAAAGAGCATGATGAAACTATTATTTTAAGATATAACACTGCTATGTTATAGAAAAATTTAACTCGAACATTCTTCTCCATGCCTGCTTCATTTTTCCTAGAAAACCCCTTAAAAATGTCGAAAAATGGTCAAATTCGGCTCAATTTCCAGAAAAATCTGTAAGAGCGATTTCAATTAAGCTTCTTACTCACGTTCCCTGGTCCGGTCTCAACTTAAAAAGGCAAAAAAAAGGGGGTGAAAACCTAACCGTTTTTTGTCAGATTTTCTTCCCGTAAATGAGTCCCGATTTTTAGGCACACCCAAGGGGCATAACTGAGGCAGGATAAAATTTTACTCCATGATCCCGATCAGCGTGTAGACGAAGCCAGCACTCGATTTGTACGTACTCGTTTGCAGCGGCGTTGATATTGCTGAACAGGATGGCATTATAGATATAAGCTATTAAGAAGACAAGAAATTATGATGTAGCAGAACAAGGGGCAGTCTATCAATGTTACATGAGGAGGTGGGGAGAGGGGCCATTACTGAAACTGGAGGGCCACCTCATTTCTCAGGAAATACTGCATGAGATCTTTCTCCAAATTTGGTACACAAAGGGTTTCCGCTTAGGGTCTAGTTGGCCGGAAGATGCCCTTTTCGGTTCGAAGCGAAAATCAATATGGCCACAAGGCCTTACGCATTTTCATGAAACCTTGCATTGCATCGCGATTTCTCAGGAACTACTGCATGGATCTATTCCAAATTTGGTACACAGGTTCCCCTTGAGGTCTAGTTGTGCAAGAAACCTTTTTTGGTCCGATTCGAAAATCCAATATGGCCACCAGGCAGCCATCTTGAATTTCCCCATGAAACCTTGTTATCGCGAGTTCTCAGGAAGTATTGCTTGGATCTTTCTAAAATTTGGTAGACAGGTTCCCCTTGGGGCCTAGTTGTGCAAAATACCTTTTCTGGTCCGATTCGAAAATCCGATATGGCCACCAGGCAGCCATCTTGGATTTCCCCATTAAGCCTTGTTATCGCGATTTCCCAGGCACTACTGCTTGGATCTTTCTCAAATTTGGTACACAGGTTCCCCTTGGGGTCTAATTGTGCAAGATACCTTTTCTGGTCCGATTCGAAAATCCAATATGGCCACCAGGCGGCCATCTTGGATTTCCCCATGAAACATTGTTATCATCATTTCGCAGGAAGTACTGCACGGATCTTTCTCAAATCTGGTACACAGGTTCCCCTTGGGGTCTGGCTGTGCAAGATACCTTTTCTGGTTCGATTCGAAAATCCAATATGGCCACCAGGCAACCATCTTGGATTTCCCCATGAAACTTTGTTATAATCATTTCTCAGGAAGTACTGCATGGATCTTTCTCAGATTTGGTACACAGGTTCCCCTTAGGGTCTAGTTGTGCAACATACCCTTTTCGGTCCGAACCGAAAATCCAATATGGCCACAACGCAGCCATCTTGGATTTCCCCATGAAACCTTGTTATCGCGATTTCTCAGGAACTACTGCATGGATCTTTCTAAAATTTGGTACACAGGTTCCCCTTGGGGTCTAGTTGTGCAAGATACCTTTTCTGATCCGATTCGAAAATCCAATATGGCCACATGGCAGCCATCTTGGATTTCCTCATGAAACCTTGTTATCGCGATTTCTCAGGAACTACTTCATGGATCTTTCTCAAATTTGGTAGACAGGTTCCCCTTGGGGTCTAGTTGTGCAAGATACCTTTTCTGGTCCGATTCGAAAATCCAATATGGCCATCAGGCAGCCATATTGGATTTCCCCATGAAGCTTTATCGTCATTTCTCAGGAATTACTGCATGGATCTTTCTCAAATTTGGTACACAGGTTCCCCTTTGGGGTGTAGTTGTACAAGATACCTTTCGTGGTCTGATTCGAAAATCCAATATGGTCACTAGGCAGCCATCTTGGATTTCCCCATGAGAAATTTTTATCGTCATTTCTCAGGAACTGCTGCATGGATCTTTCTCAAACTTGGTACACAGGTTCCCATTAGGGTCTCGTTATGCAAGATACCTTTTTCGCTCCGAATCGAAAATCCGATATGGCCACAAGTGGCCATCTTATATTTCCCATGAAATTTTGTTATCGTGATTTCTCAGGAAGTAATGTACTGCCTGGATCTTTCTAAAATTTGGTACACAGGTTTCCCTTGGGGTCTAGTTGTGCAAGTTACCTTTTCTGGTCCGATTCGAAAATCCAATATGGCCACCAGGCAGCCATCTTGGATTTCCCCATGAGATCTTGTTATCGCGACTTCTCGGGAACTACTTTATGGATCTTTCTCAAATTTGGTACACAGGTTCCCCTTGGGGTCTAGTTGTGCAAGATACCTTTTATGGTCCGATTCGAAAATCCAATATGGCCACAAAGCAGCCATCTTAGATTTCCCCATGAAATCTTGTTATCGCGATTTCTCAGGAACTACCTCATTGATCTTTCTCAAATTTGTTATACAAGTTCCCCTTGGGGTCTAGTTGTGCAAGATACCTTTTCTGGTCCCATTCGAAAACCCAATATGGCCACCAGGCAGCCATCTTGGATTTCCCCATGAAACTTTGTTATCGTCATTTCCCAGGAAGTACGACATGGATCTTTCTCAAATTTGGTACACAGGTTTCCCTTAGGGTCTAGTTGTGCAAGATACCTTTTTCGGTCAGAATCGAAAATCCAATATGGCCACAAGGCAGCCATCTTGGATTTCCCCATAAAATCTTGTTATCGCGATTTCTCAGGAACTACTGCATGGATCTTTCTCAAATTTAGTACACAGGTTCCCCTTGGGGTCTAGTTGTGCAAGATACCTTTTCTGGTCCGATTCGAAAATCCAATATGGCCACAAGGCAGCCATCTTGGATTTCTCCATGAAACCTTGTTATCGCGATTTCTCAGGAAGTACTGCGTGGATCTTTCTCAAATTTGGTACACAGGTTCCCCTTTGGGTATAGTTGTGCAAGAAACCTTTTTTGGACCGATTCGAAAATCCAATATGGCCACCAGGCAGCAATATTGGATTTCCCCATGAAACTTTATCATCATTTCTCAGGAAGTACTGCATGGATCTTTCTCAAATTTGGTACACAGGTTCGCCTTGGGGTCTAGTTGTGCAAGATACCTTTCCTGGTCCGATTTGAAAATCCAGTATGGCCGCCAGGCAGCCATCTTGGATTTTCCCATGAAACATTATCGTCATTTCTCAGGAACTATTGCATGGATCTTTCTCAAATTTGGTACACAGGTTCCCCTTAGGGTATCGATATGCAAGATGCCTTTTTCGGTCCGAATCGAAAATCCAATATGGCCACAAAGCGACCATCTTGGATTTCCCCATGAAAACATTGTTATCATCATTTCTCAGCAAGTACTGCATGGATCTTTCTCAAATTTGGTACACCGGTTCCCCTTAGGGTCTAGTTGTGCAAGATTCCATTTTCGGTCCGAAGCGAAAATCGAATATGGCCACAAGGCAGCGATCTTGGATTTCCCCATGAAACCTTCTTATCGCGATTTCTCAGGAAGTAATGCATGGATCTTTCTCAAATTTGGTACACAGGTTCCCCTTGGGGTCTAGTTGTGCAAGAAACCTTTTTTGGTCCGATTCGAAAATCCAATATGGCCACCAGGCAGCCATCTTGAATTTCCCCATGAAACCTTGTTATCGCGAGTTCTCAGGAAGTATTGCTTGGATCTTTCTAAAATTTGGTAGACAGGTTCCCCTTGGGGCCTAGTTGTGCAAAATACCTTTTCTGGTCCGATTCGAAAATCCGATATGGCCACCAGGCAGCCATCTTGGATTTCCCCATTAAGCCTTGTTATCGCGATTTCCCAGGCACTACTGCTTGGATCTTTCTCAAATTTGGTACACAGGTTCCCCTTGGGGTCTAATTGTGCAAGATACCTTTTCTGGTCCGATTCGAAAATCCAATATGGCCACCAGGCGGCCATCTTGGATTTCCCCATGAAACATTGTTATCATCATTTCGCAGGAAGTACTGCACGGATCTTTCTCAAATCTGGTACACAGGTTCCCCTTGGGGTCTGGCTGTGCAAGATACCTTTTCTGGTTCGATTCGAAAATCCAATATGGCCACCAGGCAACCATCTTGGATTTCCCCATGAAACTTTGTTATAATCATTTCTCAGGAAGTACTGCATGGATCTTTCTCAGATTTGGTACACAGGTTCCCCTTAGGGTCTAGTTGTGCAACATACCCTTTTCGGTCCGAACCGAAAATCCAATATGGCCACAACGCAGCCATCTTGGATTTCCCCATGAAACCTTGTTATCGCGATTTCTCAGGAACTACTGCATGGATCTTTCTCAAATTTGGTACACAGGTTCCCCTTGGGGTCTAGTTGTGCCAGATACCTTTTCTGGTCCGATTCGAAAATCCAATATGGCCATCAGGCAGCCATATTGGATTTCCCCATGAAACTTTATCGTCATTTCTCAGGAATTACTGCATGGATCTTTCTCAAATTTGGCACACAGGTTCCCCTTGGGGTGTAGTTGTGCAAGATACCTTTCCTGGTCTGATTTGAAAATGCAATATGGTCACTAGGCAGCCATCTTGGATTTCCCCATGAGAAATTTTTATCGTCATTTCTCAGGAACTGCTGCATGGATCTTTCTCAAACTTGGTACACAGGTTCCCATTAGGGTCTCGTTATGCAAGATACCTTTTTCGCTCCGAATCGAAAATCCGATATGGCCACAAGTGGCCATCTTATATTTGCCCATGAAATTTTGTTATCGTGATTTCTCAGGAAGTATTGTACTGCCTGGATCTTTCTCAAATTTGGTACACATGTTCCCCTTGTGGTGCAGTTGTGCAAGATACCTTTTCTGGTCCGATTCCAAAATCCAATATGTCCATCAGGCGGCCATCTTGGATTTCCCCGTGAAACTTTGTTATTGCGATTTCTCATGAAATACCGCATTGATCTTTGTCATATTTGGTAGACAGGTTCTCCTTGTCGTCTAGTTGTGCAAGATACCTTTTATGGTCAGATTCGAAAATCCTATATGGCCACAAGGCGGCCATCTTGGATTTCCCCGTGAAACCTTGTTATCGCGATTTCTCAAGAACTACTGCATGGATCTTTCTCAAATTTGGTACACAGATTCCCCTTAGGGTCTGGTTGTGCAAGATACCTTTTCTGGTCCGATTCGAAAATCCAATATGGCCACAACGCAGCCATTTTGGATTTCCCCATGAACTCCCCATGAACTCAGAAACGCGATTTCTCAGGAACTACTGCATGGACCTTTCTCAAGTTTGGTATTTCCGAGCATGGTATCTTAAAAGAGATATCTCAAACTAGCCCAGTAAACAGAACAGAATTAGCATTCGTTCCTAATTATAAAATCTTACGTATGTTTCATAGCTCATGCCAAAGTGTCAAAGAGATTTGTCTTCGCTTCCAGTACCCAATGATGACGCATGCAAAAAAAAAAAAAAAAAAAATACTACTACAAAAGGAAGACGAAGGATCCTCCGTACATGCACATTCACTTCCAGACTAACTTTGCTCATTTCTCTTGTATTATAACAACCGGCAGAAGTACAGTTTCTAGAAATCTTGAAACTCGTGAAACTTAGATGATATCTTGGTGTTTTTCAGTGTCCCTTTTTCGATCTTTTTTGCTCAGATTCGAAATTCTGTAAACAAAATTACAAATCAATCTTCTGTTGTTAGTAACAATGGACAAAAGATCTTGTCATTAGCTTGCAATTATCGGACTATGGTGGGCGCCAAGATCCTTCAGGATCCCTCGTTTAACAGTGGTACCCACCAAAGTCGCTTAGAATTTAGGATAAACAGAAATGTGAAACTGTCAAATTTATATCTGTTTTGCAGAAAAACGCTTTGTCTTCAAATAATATCCTAATAAAGGAGAAAAGTAACTCCGAAAATACTACAAGACAGCATGGTACTCAATACTACAAGACAGCATGGTACTCAATACTACAAGACAGCATGGTACTCAATACTACAAGACAGCATGGTACTCAATACTACAAGACAGCATGGTACTCAATACTACAAGACAGCATGGTACTCAATATTTCAACATGTCTTATGTCATTTTCAAGAGTGATTTCATTACATGTTGAAATATTGAATTACATTTCTCCTTTATTATGTGAAGGTATTCAGTCGATCTACTAGTTGTTGATAATATCCTAGGCATGCCTATTATACTACCAAATCTGACCCCCATCCCCATGCCAAGTACATCGATAACGGGTGAACCTTGCGATGTATGTCCTTCATCAGCCGAGGCCGGCTCCAGACCTATAAGATAATTAAACGCAACATATAAATGTGACGGAACAACATGCCGGCGTACTGACAAGAAATCATATGACCCCACAGGCCAATATTCCTACTGCATGTCTAAAAACATCACCAGATCAATAAAAATGCCCCATGATGATTGCATCTCAGCCACGCTTTTATTGCAGATGTTCATATGGACATCTCGAATGACGTGACCACCGAACACTTCGGTCAATATCTGGTTTTCCTGAGTTCGACTAATCATGAACAAATGTGCATTGATACATGTAAAACTTTCAACTATTCAATAGGGCCACTATCAAGCGGCTGGGGCACTAATAACGGGGCCTTGCTGCATTTTTCAAAACCGACTGATTAAAACAGTTATGAATGGAACCATTTCGCCTTTCCGCCAATTTATCTTTATTTCTGATAATTTTGGCATTTTCAGGAGATAATCGGCGATCGGAATACCCCATTCATGTGGTGCCCTTCGTGTGGTTATTTCATAGTTTTCACATGAACTACTGCAATAAAAGCAATCCTCCGCATTCCAGCTGAATGTTTTTGTGCTGAGGGAGACTTTCATTCCTGTGGAGTCATATGGTTGCTCCAGCTCTTACATATCTCACCAACTTACACTGTACTTACTCTGGTGTCCATTTCCAAAAACCAGCTGACCCCTACAGTTGTGAATCACGCAAGCCTAGTAGGTCTCAGACCTCTGAATAATTTACATGCGTTGCGTGGCGTCTGGTATGTGTGTGACGAGGTTTGATACAGAAGGTCTAGGAGAAAACGATGTGGGGTGAAGAGCTAGTTAGAACTGACTAAATACGGATAATACACCTGAATATTTGTGATACACAGAAACCTGTAAGGCATGTAGCATGTCTATATTGGGTTATAATTAGTGCGACACCAGTATCGAGCTTTTCGTGGTCGGAGTGATCAATTCAATTCAATTCAGTTTTTATTGTACCAGACACTTGTTTAGGCAGTGTACAAAAAAAACAATTCACATAATTTGTGATCTAGATAATACAAAACCAGTGGACAGAGAGCAACAAGAATTGATCACCATACAATTTACTGTACAGAGTCTTATATTAAAACAATTATAATATATCTAATAGCAGAAGTTAATAACATACGAACCTCTGATAATAGCAATTACATATAGCTAGACAGGTTATGCTATGAAACTAGTCAAGGCTGGGCCAGACCACATTTGCGTGCCTCAAAGCAGAGATGCATAGGTTTTGCAACTAGTTCAGCGAATATCGCAGGTGGGTCCATAAAGAGACTGAACAAATTCAACCTGTTCATATTAGAAATGTCAACCTTATGTCTTGATTTGATAGACACATTCAATGAAGCACATAAAGTGACGTACATAAAGGAGGAAGTGTGATTCGCCATCAACACTATCAGGACAGAATGGACAGTATCGTTCATCCCAAGAAACCCGAGAACCGTTGACTCGCCTTTTTCGGCCTCTTTCTATTTCGAGGGGATGGCAACTCAAACGTAGAGACGAAAGAATTTTTTATGCTTAAGATTGAGATAATTCGCAAGAGAGAGATTGACTGTTTAAAAATGGCATAAGTCCTCAGCTCATTGCCTCGATGTGGATGTGGATTACATGGAAATACCTCAGGAGAGAATATCATCTCAAATTGATTGTGTACTTAGGGGGGCTGGAGAGGCTGTTATTTAAACCAAGAGATGTTTTAATATGTGAAACATGTGCTGAACGAAAAAGTTTAGTAGCTCTGGGTTGAAGGTTTCTAGGCGATGTAAAAACTTGATCATGTCAAGGATAATGTCATCTGTGAATGGTAAGATCCCCAACTCGGCAAGGGAGCCAATATTGCTGGTTCTCCTTGGTAAGTCGAATATTGATTTAAATATTTTTATGACCGTTTGGTTGCATGGGCGGTCAGTCCACTTAGCAAACAAATTAGATTTACTCAAAAGGAATGATTCAGTTCCCCATATGGAGCAGCCATAAATGGATATTGGTTTGCATTCACTATTCAACAGTATAAGTAAAGACAGAGTGGGCATATCTTGGCCAGTACATAGGTTTTGTTAATTTTAAACCATGCACGTCGAGCTTTGTATTAGAGGTTGCTAATAGTTTGTTTGAATGTGCCGGTATGAAAGAAAGTTATTCCTAAATAGCAATAAGCAGGGACAATATCACCAAGGACCTCACCAAGAGCAAGGTCGTTGAAACAATCCGCCATATTGACAAAAGTACCCTTATCAAAGCAAAAGTACTGAGGAACCTCAATTCGCAAGAAATTCTAGCAAATCTTCAAAGTAAATTCGTCATAGTTCCAGCAGACAAAGCTCCAAATAATATAATATTCCTATGTAAATATTACTGTTACCAGGTGCTGGTTAAGGAATTGAGTGTAAGCATACCATCATTAAAAACGTCTACTTACTCCCAAGCTGCACTTACTCTGGAAGATTTATTTAACAATCAGAAAACGTTTCTCAAGGAAAGCGGTATTTTCCTTCCAACCAATGACAACGACATACCAAAAGTATACTTGACTTCCAAAATGCATAAAGTACCTTAGAAAGCTAGATTCATAGCTGGTTCTAGAACCTGCATCGCCAAGCTTCTTTCAACTCTGTTGACGAGGGCCCTTCGAGAGGTAAAAGCATCTTGGGAAAGGAATTGCGCCACCATTTTCTAAAAACTCTGGAGTTGAATATGTGGATATTGAAAAACTCAAAATATCTTACGGAATAACTTGATGCTAAAGGTCACATACCGAACAGACATGTATCCACATGGGATTTCTCGACTCTCTATACTTCAATCCCTCATCAGGACCTTATTGACCGTCTAACTTCATTAATAGTATATCTGTGTTCAAGAAGACTGTTGGTCGATACATTAATGTCAGAAGCCATAAAGCATTCTTTAGCTCTACTACATACAAGGGATATCATTCATGGAATGTTTGTGTATAGAATTGCTTGAATTTCTCATTAAGAATATCTATGTGAAATTTGGCAACACAATATATCAACAGCATATAAGTATTCCAATGGGTACTAATTTTGCACCCCTGTTGGCTGACCTATGTCTGTTCTCTTATGGATATGACAATATGCAGGCGCTTTCAAAAACCGATCCATTCAGACCATTCCTTCTCCTTCACCAACCGTCATATAGACGATCTTGTAGCTGTGGATAATCGCTTTTTTAATGACCTAGTGAAGGATATATATCCACCTTCACTGGATTTGGAGGAAGTCTTAACGGCACATCATAATTTAGGCCTATATCTCTATAAAAATGAAGCGTGCCTTCTCTCTCGTCGACTTTATGACAAAAATGAACGAGTGAGTGAGTGAGTGAGTGAATATGATTTAACGTCGCTTTCAACACTATTTCAATCATATCACGAAGTTTGGTTCCTATTTCTTTTCACAATCGGAAACCACACGGGTAGGCTCCTATTCCTTTTATCACCTAATATTTCAGTGGAACTGCATATGGCGTATACAAATCTCGCCTAATAGCATTTGCTATATCCTGCGTTATTTGTGACAATTTTAATCAATGTCACAAAACATTATTGCAGAAACGTATAAAACATGGCTATACCACCAAGCGCCTCCACTCAAATTTCTCAAATTTGGCGATGCATATCGCATGCTGATAACAAAATACGAGCGTAGCGTGCAAGATCTATAGCGTTACATTTCGTAACTTGTGTCTAATTCCGCTTAACCCGGGGCTAGAGGCCGTATGAACTCATCTGCTTCAAGATCCTCATGATGTTCAATGAACAGGCACAATCAAAGCGTGGCTGAGATACATCATTCTCTAAATGACGACTTTAAAACGAATATCGTATGGATTGAGAATACTGATCAGCGATACTGATTTGATGATTTTGGAACATCATAATGTCTTGCCGGCATCACTGAAAACTGATGACCACTTCTCTCTTGCTGGAAAGTGACGTTTTCTTATGTATACTATGATTGTCTTTTTGAATTTGGTACTAATGCTGTAATATGGAATAGGTCTTTGGATTTTGGACGCGGATATGCTTTAATGGACGACGGCTGAATAATGGATGACGGACTAGGCGCTTGTAATCAATGCGTACACCTTTGAATGCAAAGGATAATTCATTGAGCTTATTTGGACAGCTACCACACACCATCACTGAGAGTTGCCATTTGTTACAAAAGTCCCCCAGATTATTTAAGTTAAATTATCTTGTAGGAGAGGCGGGATTGAGGAGCAAGTCATCTGCAAAGAGCAAATGGTTGAGTGGAGTTGAACCTAAAGAAGGCGGATCAAAACTATTAATGTTAGATTGTTTATATAAGGTAGGTATTAAATAGCATTGGGCTGCAATCACAGCCTTGTTTAACCCCTTGAAAAGAGGAAATATGGTTGGACAGGCCATCGGATGTTTTAACTGAATGGAGTTATACATGCAGCTGTGTATGATACTCAAGAGTTTACCCTTAATACCAGTGTTAAGGAGTTTATGAAGTAGTCCATTTCTCCAAACAGTATTGAAGGCCTTAATGAAATCGACAAAAGTAGTATATAATTTCTTTTTGAAACTTTGTATTTATTGATAAGAGTTTTGAGAATAAATATGTTATCTGTAGTTCTATGATCATATCTGAAGCCATGTTGTGCATCATCAATGATACCGTTGGATTCCAGATAACAGGTAACTCGGTTATTTATAATGGATAGGACTTTTTTGCTAGCAATACCCCTATAATTGTTTGGGTCACAAGAATCGCCCTTTTTATCAATGGTAGAACTAGGACATTCACCAGTCATAAGGAAGTGGTCAAATTATAGTATTAGGTTGAACAATTTAAGTTGGTGATAAATCAAATGTCATGATGAACATTTTAACCCTACCTGGCCGGGGGGGGGGAGAGTGCCCCACCTAGTGAACTTTTCTCTGCTGCTCCGAAACGACAAAACCGAGGAGGCTGAAGCTTGGTGACTTTTAAGCTTATGTTATTGGGGTCATTTTGAGCCTATTTTCATATACCCCCGGGCAGAGGATCATGGGTAAATTCAAAATGGCGGCCATGTGGTATCCGCGAATATCGTGTTTTTCAATCTTTTCGCTCCATTTCTTCACATTTTCCTTGTCTAAAAGGCCTTGAAAGTATTTTATTTATGCAAAACTAATTATTCTATATTTTATTTGACTTTTTTTCAAGAGAAAAATCGGAAAAATGAAAATTTCGAAAAATCGACCCCAAAAAGGCCGAAAATGGCTTCCGAGAAGATGACGTCACTGTGCCGTCATCATGGCGGCCATCTTAAGATATTTTTTTTACATTTTCCGGTAGAGCTTGAACCAAAGATGCTGTGTGGTAAGTTTCAGCGCTCTAGCCTTAGTGGTAGAGAAAATATATAGGGGGGCACTTTCCGCCCCCCCCGGCTGCGATACACCCCAAATCGCCCAGGCCAGATAGGGGTTCACAAGAATAAGGTCGTTTTCACTGGCCTTATTAATTTTAAGTTTTTAAATATGATTTCTAACCTCTTAAGCGGAGATTTCATAGTCAAGGTGATCAGATGGCATGGAGGAATTAAGATTTCCTCATTAATCTTTGGATAAAAGTTTTCAGTGGGTGTGGAAAGGCTGTTCAGTTCAGTGAAGTGGATCTGCCAGTCTTCAAGCTTAATACTGGAGTCCTTGTCATTGAAGTCGCTGGTAAGAGATCTTATGAGGTTCCAGTAATCCTTACGATTAGCATCTTTTGAAATGTCAAGTTTATGTATTATGCTAGTTTTCAAGTCCCTTTCTTGTCTTCTCAAAGTCTTTGATAACGTTTTTTTATGAAAGTAATACATATAGATATCAACTCCTGATTATCAGGATTGCGTTCAATTCTAGCAGATAAAGAGAGATTTTGCAGTCTTAATTGATCGAACCATTTACGTTTGCGTCGCTTTTTAGCCCACCATCACCAGATGATGGGCTGTTCAAATCACTTTTCGTCCGTGGTCCGTCGTCCGTCCGTCCGTCCGTCCATCCGTAAACAATTCTTGTTATCGCGATTTCTCGGGAACTACTGCTTGGATGTTTCTCAAATTCGGTACACAGGTTCCCCTTTTGGATCTAGTTGTGCGAGACATCTTTTCTGGTCCGATTCGAAAATCCAGTATGGCCACCAGGCAGCCATCTTGGATTTCCCCATGAAACTTTCTTATCGTGAATTCTCAGGAAGTACGGCATAGACCTTTCTCAAATTTGGTACATAGATTCCTCTTGGGGTCTAGTTGTGCAAGATACCTTTTTCAGTCCGATTCGAAAATCGGATATGGCCACCAGGCAGCCATCTTGGATTTCTCCATGAAAATTTGCTATCGTGAATTCTCAGGAAGTACTGCATGGATCTTTCTCAAATTTGGTACACAGGTTCCCCTTGGGGCCTAGTTGTGCAAGATACCATTTTCGGTTCGATTCGAAAATCCAATATGGCCAGCAGGCGGCCATCTTAGATTTCCCCATGAAACTCTGTTATCGTGAATTCTCAGGAAGTACTGCATGGATCTTTCTCAAATTTGGTACATAGGTTCCCCTTGGGGTCTAATTGTGCAGGATAC
>JAVTVY010039129.1:0-16243 GCA_036873755.1 Hanleya hanleyi | reverse complement strand
AGCCACAAGGTAGACCACGCACGGGTGTGCTCGGATCTTCCGGAGGACTTGTGACAAGATTGCTGGCGGCGGGTACGCGTACGCAATCATGTCGGACCAGTCCAAAGACAGGGCGTCGACTGCCAGGGCTGCTGGATCCGGAACAGGAGACACATAGACCGGCAGTAGATGGTTCCAACGGGTGGCGAACAGATCTACATTCGGCATCTCCCATATCCGAGACATCTGGGCTAAGATGTTCTCGTGAAGCTGCCACTCGGTCGAAATTATCTGACTTGGCCTGGATAAGGTGTCTGCCAAAACGTTCAGATGACCAGGAATGTGACGAGCTCGCACAGAAATTCCGTTGCTCCAACAAAGGTTGAAGAACTTCTGTGTCTGATCCAGCAGCTGGGGGGAGTGAGTTCCCCCCCTGCTTGTTTATGTAAGCCAGAACAGTCGTATTGTCGGTGGCTACTAACAAGCTCTGGTTCGTTAGGTCCGGAAGGAATCTCTGTATGGAGAGGTGAACAGCGAGAAACTCCAATACATTGATGTGTAACTTCCGCTGGCTGTCGTTCCACAAGCCGGAGACTGACCTCGAACCCAAATGTGCTCCCCATCCTTCCATCGATGCGTCCGTGAACAGTTGATGGACCGGTTGAAACGGAAGGAAGGTGACACCTATCATCACGTTCTCCGGCTGCAGCCACCAGCGAAGGAGACGTTTGACATCCTCTGTCACAGGGACAGATGGACAAAGGTGTCTTTTCGGCCAAAAGTCGTTGAGGTGCATCATCAACGGCCGAAGCTGCAACCGGCCTCGAGGAGTTACATCCTGAGTGGACGTTAACAGGCCGATCATTGCAGCGAATTGGAGAGCACTCCTGTGCGGTGCCGATATGAACTCCGGCACTGCCACCTGAATTTTCTTCCAGCGGTCTTCTGGAGGTTTCGCCAGCACCGATAGGGTGTTGTATGAAACTCCGAGGAAGACTCGAGACTGCGATGGCGTCAACTCTGATTTGCCCTCGTGAGGAAGGTAGCCCAGGGCAACTAGGATCTCCCAAGCAAAGCTGGTGTCCTTGATGAGATCGTTCCTGCACTGATTCCTCAGCAGAGAATCGTCGAGATAAAAGTGATACTTTAGCCCTCGAGAGTGCAGGAACGCCGCCACCGGATTGAAAATTCTGGTGAAGACCCATGGGGACGTGGATAGTCCGAAAGGGAGCACAAGCAGCTGAAACTTCCGGTTGCCGACCAGGAAGCGCAGGTACTTGTGGTGACCCCTGAAGATCGGAACATGCAGGTAGGCGTCCTGGAGGTCCAGAGACGTCATCCAGTCCCCTTGCATTAGAGCCGTACGAACTGAGTGGTAAGACTCCATGCGGAAATGAGGAGGCGAGGCCAAGAAGTCCTTGTTCAGGCGACGCAGATTGATGATCATGCGCATCTCTGAGGTATTCTTCTTGGGGACTAGAAATACCGGAGAATAAAAGCCCGGAGACATATCGGTTGGAGGAAGTTCGATCACAGCACCCTTCTCTACCAACTTGTCCACGGACTTTTGAATCTCCTGCAGGTATCCCTGACGCACCGGAATCCGAGACGACATGGGTGAGGAAGTCAACGGGGGAGTTGTGGCGAACTCCAGTCGATACCCATGTCGTAAGGTGTTCACCACCCACGGATCTGCCTGGATTGCCTCCCAAATCTGCCAAAACCGGGAAAGTCTCCCGCCTACAGGAAGATCCGGTATTGGCTTGATCGGGAAAGGCGGCATAGTGCGATCTCGCCATGCAGAACGAACATCTGCATGGCCCGTGCCCTCATTTCTTTGGGGGGGCTTTAGCGGACTTTCCTTTTCCGCGGCCTCGATTAAATCGGCCACCCCCCCCTCCTCTCGAATTTCCGCCCGATTGTTTCGATGAGGAGGCCGCAAACTTTTTGGGCCCAAAAGTCCCAGAAGAGTTCTCAGTCGAGACTTTCTTAGACTGCGAGGAAGATGAAGCAGCAGCTGCAGGAGCTGAACGCTTCCTCTGAGGCGCAAAATAAGTATGCGTGGTCCTGGCAGCGGACATTTCATTCTGTAATACCGGAAGCACGCCGGCAAACAGAAGTCTTGAGGCGGGGGACTGCTCCCTTAAAGCGGTCCTCACACTGTCTGGGGTGTACGTAGGCAGGGCCTGAGACAATGTGTGACGTCTAAGGTGCACGAACATGGCTGACAAATAGGCAGATGAGGCCATTAAATCAGCGTCCGCGCGCGCAGCTGCCGTCAGGAAGTCCTTCATCAGGGTAACATCTTCAACCGGAATAGGAACATAACCAGTTGAAGACGTTTCAGGAATGCGATTCAAAATCGATCGAATAGCAAAAAGGAACCAATCGAGGTGAGAAGAAATCGCAATCCCTTGTCTAGATGTGTCTTCCAGGGTACACATCTGACGTATGGAAAGAGGAATGTCTTTCTTGGGCGGAGTAGCCCCTATGAACTGCTCGAACTCCGGTTCCTGGACCGCAGCTCGGCTATGCCAGGGAGAGCCATGTACTTGGTAGGCCCGGAAAGTAGGCCTCTCCAACGGGAAAGCTCCTTTAGAACGCTTAAATAACGATCTAGGTTGAAGAAGACTCTGCCTCTCATCCTGAGTCCGAGGAAGAGCAAAGGCATCCCGCATACGGTCAGCACATGCAATAACGGCTCTGGAGGGCGGGAGAGATGTGCGATGCGTAGGCTCCGGCCGGAGGTCCGACATCGCAGTCACTCTCCTCGAGTCCAAAACTGGCGGTGGGGGCATATCCGGAAACATTTCGTACAAGCGAGCCAAAGTCTGTGCATAATTGGCCGTTGACGAATCCGGATCAGTGTCAAAGAGCGACGCGTCTTCTTCCGTTCCCGGCTCCGCATTCCTCACTGTCACATTAAGGTCAGTAGAAGGAAACCTAGGCACAAATGCGGGAGGTGCAGGAATACCAGCTACCGAGAGATCCAGTGGCAGCGTAGCACGGGAAGGAGAAGGCGGACGTCTCGATGACACGAGGCGAGGTTGATAGCCAGCCCATCGCGGTACTGGTGATGGAGGCGGTGGAGGCGGCATCAACATATCTCTTTGTAATGCTGCAAAATCAGCTGACAATCTATTCATCCTATTAGACAGGTCGGCAGAAATAGTTGTCACTGGAGTCTGGTACTGCCGGACAGAAGCAGGAAGAAGTGGAGTACCAGATGCAGCAGTATATTGAGACATCGCCGGCCTAGCTGGGTATCTAGGCAAGTACGGGTGTGCAACCTTAACTTCACGTCTCGGAACAGAAGCGTGATATGGCATAGAACGCCTCACGGGTCTGGGTGAAGGAGACCGGAAGTAGGCACCCGATGTACCGGAAGTCAAGTGTGACGTCATGAAAGAAGGGGAAGATGACATCACACGACGAGGTACATCATGCGGTCGAGCAACAGAAGCTACGGAAGGGTATGATGCGGGCCTATATACTGCGGGGCGAACCGGAAGCGGAGAGTACGCAGGAGCAGTATGCAAATTAGGCAACCTGTTATACATAGACGGCATAACAGTAGCATCACACGTAGTAGCCAGCCTATAGTAGGCCGTAGTTGCCGCCATAGACGGAGCATGCGCAGATGCAGCAGGCTCGTAATACAACGATGATACCTGGGAGTGAGCAGATCCCATATGGTATGACGTTGCAGGTTGCATACGACTGTCCGATAAAATCGGACGAGACGTAGGTCGATATTGTATATCAGATGGAGCATAAGTAATGGTAGGTTGCGCCAATGCTGCAGTACCAATACTTTGCATGCATCTATCCACAGTGGCAGGGATAGATGCAGATTGATATAGAATATCACTAGATGCACAAGTAAAAGTAGGTTGCGCCAATGCTGCAGTACTAATACTTGACGAAACTACCGGCATGTAGCAAGATACATTAGGGTAATTCGAGTGCATGTATCTATCCACAGAGACTGGGATAGACGCAGACCGTGCGGGTCTACGATAATCCAGTCCCGATATGACAGACTGCGAAGGTCCTGACTTTATCAGATGAACAGGCGCCCTCGATAAATTCGGCACGTTCCTTAATAGGGAACGGCTATAGTCTACATAATCGGGGACTGGATTATTGCCAACAGAAGTGTACGTAGATGCAGCAGTCGTCGGAAACGAACTGCGCTGAGTGGTTGTTAATTTACGTAATGACGGATCCTTGACCGGGACATTAGTCACAAACTCCGAACTTACCATTCCGTATTGAGAGCCCGATGTCGGAAAAGACGTCGTGGTTGAAGGGTCCAAGGTGGCCGTCAAGGTGAAGGTCGTCTGATTGTTGACATGACGACCGCCATCTTGTTCCCCCAACCCGGCCGTAACAATATCGGAAATAGTGGGTGGTGGAGACACATTAACAACCTCCGGAGAATTAGCGCGATCCGAAAGAGCCGAAACAGAATTCGCAACGGACATTACTACCGAGCCTTGTATCTCCGACCCATTCCCGCAAGACTGAGGCGGAGATACGACCAAATTCTCGGCCCCGGAAAAGCCGGGCGGCGGCATAATTTCACCAGCATATGAGCCGACAAGATACTCCTGAAATATATTGTCGGGCCACGATTCACATTCATCACACTTTGCGTACTGGTCGCACCAAACCCCCCGGCACGGTGGACAGGCGGAATGGGGATCCGTAGTCGGTTTGGACTTCTCACAAACAATACAGAAAACGGACGCCATGTTGGTTTTATTTGATTCTCTTTTAGATACTCCCTGATGCGTTGACGAAATCCAGGCCAGTAATCACACAGAATCACAGTAAATCCCACGTATACAACAGGTAAATATCCCAGGTAAACAGCCAAGGTAAATATCCAGGTAAAGACGTAGGTAATCCGAGGTAATCCAATGTAGAAGTTTAACTTTTTTCCAAGACACAAAGAACAACGACTCCTCCACTACGAGTTGCAATGGGAAGAAGGAAGTGACGTGGTCGGTCACATGGGATCTGGGTACTCGCGCATGGGCATTGGGGCAGTACAGGGACTATTTTTATTCTGTGGTAATATGTTACAATTAGGCAATCGCGTAAGAACACGATAGCAAAAGTATGTGAAGGTAAGTTTAACAGCGCAAGAAATAAGTAAATTCAGTTCAACTGGGAATTTCATTGATACAAATTTACAACATCTAGAACAGCAAACTAATTTCAGTGAGTTAGACTATAGAATAAAAGAAAATGAAATTAGTAAGGCAATTAAAGGACTCAAAACACAAAAAGCATGTGGCCTAGATGGTATCTGTAACGAAATGCTGAAATATGGCTATACCAGTCTTGGTTCATGCATTCAAAAACTATTTAACCTTACTTACTCCAATGCGGTTTATCCCCGATGCTGGAGTGAAGGTTACATCTCTCCTATTCACAAGTCTGGTACTAAGAAAAACCCCTCCAATTATCGAGGAATTACTATAACCAGTAATATTGGCAAACTATTCAACTCAGTTCTTAATAACAGGTTGGAAAATTTTCTCTCCTCTCGCGATATCATTAGAAAAGAACAATTGGGCTTTACTAAAGGTGTGAGGACCTCTGATCATATGTTTGTTTTGAAAACATTGGTAGATTCATACCAACAGGTTGAACACAAACCAATGTACGCTTGCTTCGTTGATTTCTCGAAAGCATTTGACAAGGTTTGGCATACGGGTCTTTTTTACAAACTGCAGTCGATCGGTATAGGTGGACAATTTTACAAGATTTTAAAAGATATGTATAATAACAATATGCTATGTGTAAAGGTTGCTGGTGCACTGACAAACTTTTTTCAATCATTCACTGGTGTTCGTCAGGGCGACATTTTAAGCCCAAATCTTTTTAAAATTTTCATTAATGATCTACCATCCATATTTGATAATTCATGTGCCCCGGTATTCCTTGGGACCACACCTCTCAATTGTTTATTGTATGCAGATGATGTTGTGCTATTGTCTGACAGTAAGGAAGGTTTACAACTATCCCTTGATAAACTACAATTATACTGTGATAAATGGAATCTGGAAGTGAACATAGCTAAAACTAAATGTATGATATTTAACTGTAAAAGTGGAACATCTCCAAAATCATTCTGTCTTGGTGATGCCCAAATAGAAACAGTACAGTCGTACACATATTTAGGAATTACATTTAACCCATCTGGAACGTGAAAATTGGCCAAAGTTCAACTGAATGGCAAGGCATCTAAGGCATTCTTCAAAATTCGAAAATGTTTTTCATGTAACCCTCCTGGAATCTCCACTTCTTTGCATATATTTGATCATACTATTAAGCCTATTTTACTCTACTGTTCAGAAATATGGGGATCATCCATTGTTACAAAATTGAGTAAAAAATCATTTTTAGATAACTATATTAAGAATGAACCACTTGAAAGACTAACTTGAAGTACTGTAAATACATTCTGGGGGTCAACTCCAAATGTACAAATTGTGCTGTGTTAGGTGAACTCGGTCGACGTCCTATGCTAATTGATGTTATTTGTTCAATGCTTAAATACTGGCGTCGCTTATTTGAAATGCCTGATGATACGTTATTAAAGAAAGCTTTTGATTTTTCTATCAAATTGGACACCCAAGGAAAAAAGACCTGGGTAACGGGTATTAAATGTATATTGTCATTCTTAAATCTAAGTCATTTATACGAACAGAAAAAAAGTTTATCTGTTGGTAGCTTAGTTTCCAAAGCTGCAAGAAGTTTCTCTTCTGTATTTTATAATTGGTGGAATGAACAACTGTTTACCGACCGTCCCAACGTAGCGTATGGTAACAAATTCAGAACATATAGAACCTTCAAGCTAAATTTTGTGTTGGAACCTTACTTATCTATTCTGAATCGAGATCATCGCAGTGACTTATGTAAGCTACGAACAAGTAGCCATGACCTTCAGATTGAGAAAGGTAGATTTGCCAAAGTACCAGCAGATAAGCGTTTATGTACTCTTTGCAATGCTGGTAAGGTTGAAGATGAATTCCATTTTTTAATGGAATGTAATAAATATGATAATTTTCGGGACATATTTCTATTTAAATGTGATAGCATGAATGCCAACTTTTCTCAACTCGATATTTCAAACAAATTTATTTGGCTCTTATCGTGCGAGGATCCAATTATTGTGAAAAATTTAGGTAAGTTTGTTCATGATTGTATGAGCGCACGTAGGAATGTGATTGATGGTTCGGCATCTAAACACGACAAATGTGTTACTGGTACAGGAATAACAGATGTTAGCTAATATACATTTTTAGTGTTACAAACAGATACTAGTCAGTAAGATCATAATTTATTGTAAAATGCCAGCGAAATCGCTGCTCCTGGCATTATTGTTCCTTGTATCACGACTGCTATTTTTCTGTAAATCAAATTATTTCTAATCAACTAGGTTATTCTATATGTATATATACTTAATTATCTTCGCTTGATTGTATATCTGCTCGATAACGGGCGCTGTGATCAGCAAATAAAGAACCTTGAACCTTGTAACGTTCAGTCTCCGCGCTGCTGGTCTGATGTGACGTCACTGTTAAGGAAAGATAAGCGATGACGTTTTGCAAATCTGAATTCAGCTGTGCTAGGGGTACCGGCTTTTGAAAAGATTCTAGCAGACAAGATAATTCAAATTAAACCAAGTGAATTAGATAGACTGGTATTTCTATCATTATTCAGTCTATATAAAATGTGAAAAGGAGAATCTAAAAACCTTTACATTTCACCTTTAAGTGTTGAGAGTTGGCAGGCGGCGAAAAGGACCAATGTAGAGGAAAATGAGGTATAGTTTATTACTATTCGCTGCCGTTTTATTTCGTGTGCAGTTAGGATATTGGACAATGTCATTCAATGTTCAATGTGTGGGATGTATTGTGTATAGGAGGAACCTGGGCTGTAGTCGGTTACACAGCCATTCGAGACTACAGCCATACCCGGGCTAGGGATCAGATAATCGACTGAAATTATTTGAATTCGACTGAAAAAACGGAAACTCGGTAGGTTATTTGTTGATAGCTCGCTTAATACTGGTTCGATTCTGACAATCTAAAGTTTCCGGAGTAGCTGAAGAGATTCTCTTTTCAAAAATATATAGTTTGATGACAATTTTTTATTTATTTTTGAGATAGTGGGCAACTGAAAAAATCGTGTCGACTTCGCTGAAATTTTTTCTGGACCGACCGACATGCGGTTTTTCTTGTCCGGAAAATTATTCCGTGGACTGACTGAAATACTTTTAGGTTTCCGGAACGCTCTACTTTCTTACGAATAAAATGATATAAAATTTATGCATGTACCTTCTACCATTAACATTTTCAGCCGGATCGGCGTGACTGGAGCGAATTAAAAACTCGGATTTGAAGACGGACTTCAGAAGATTCCGAAAATCCGGAATAAGGATCGCGGGTAAGTTTATGGGAAGATTGGTTATATCGGTTGGTCGTAAGTGTCGAATTAAATTTAAAAACCATAGTTTGCACAAAAAATATCCTATTTTTCAAATAATTGAATGTTTGTCATATAATAGTAAATGGAAATAGTGAAAATATTGAATTGATCATTAATTTTAAATACATATATTTTTATAATCGAAATGAAAACTGACCAGGAATATACATATTTTGTTCTCAGTAATTTTTGTTCTTGGATTTTTTATTAATATAAATTTACTAATTGATAATACATTTAATTTATAAAATGAAGTAAAAACAATTTTGACAAGTAAAAAAAATGATTTTGGAACACTGTTTACACACTAATTGGTCCTTTGTTCCGGAAATCCCCAAAAAACAACAAAGGAGTAACATAAAAGAAATAATCTCTTTGTCTACTGAGTATGTCTGTCACAAAACCAATCAGTAGAATTGTCATTTGGCTTAGCACAAGACAAATGTTTCCAAACAGTACACCTTTTCCTACCATCTTTCCCGTCACAACCTAGAATTCATTTTAGTTCATATAAATTATAATAATTACTGAGAACAAAATATGTATATTCCTGGTCATTTTTCAGGTACAAGAAGGTACAAAAATATATGTATTTAAAATTACAGGTACAAAAATATATGTATTTAAAATTAATGATCAATTCAACATTTTCACTATTTCCATTTACATTAAGTTATTATATGACAAACATTCAATTATTTGAAAAATAGGATATTTTTTGTGCAAACTATGGTTTTTAAATTTAATTCGACACTTACGACCAACCGATATAACCAATCTTCCCATAAACTTACCCGCGATCCTTATTCCGGATTTTCGGAATCTTCTGGAGTCCGTCTTCAAATCCGAGTTTTTAATTCGCTTCAGTAATCCGTTTTACGGCCGATTCAGCTGAAAATGTCCTGATTTTCAATCGTTTTTTTCAGTGAGCCCTTTTACGGAAAACGGTAGAAGGTACATGCATACATTTTATATCATTTTATTCGTATAAAAGTAGAGCATTCCGGAAACCTAAAAGTATTTCAGTCAGTTCACGCAATAATTTTCCGGACAAGAAAAACCGCATGTCGGTCGGTCCAGAAAAAATTTCAGCGAAGTCGACACGATTTTTTCAGTTGCCCACTATCTCAAAAATAAATAAAAACTTGTCATCAAACTATATATTTCAGCTACTCCGGAAAGTTTAGATTGTCAGAATCGAACAAGTATTAAGCGAGCTATCAACAATTAAACGATAGTTGTGACGTCACACTATTCAGCAACTGTAGATTATTTTTCTAGAATGTACTTCAGCCACTACATGTTATTTTCACACATGCATAGTCCCTTTAGTACACACAGGCTGGTGAGATTTTCTATTCCGAAATAGAGAAGAGGCGTGTGCTGTTTCAAACCTGCAACAAATCTGGAAAACACACAACAAATCCAAGTGAAACAAGGCACTTCCTGGTAAATCCACTTCTGAAATCATAACGAAAGGAGTCGCTTCAACACCGTAAAACTTTCCTGGTTGTCCATCCTAGGAATGTCCACGTCAGTTAAGTTAGTTAGGTAAAAGTTAGTCACACATATCAACAAACAAAAGACAATCACAGTGCAGACGCTCTTATCAATGAAGATGTGAGCGACTCTGCCGTCAAGTCTCTACGTCCCCTCGAAAGAGTTGCCGACCGAGTATTGACCTGCTCAAATTGTTTACAGCGGATCCGTCATATCAATAGAACTGGTACAGGCAGTCATGACGGTACGGACAAAACATTAACACAATTATTAATTTGGCCACGTAAACTGGAACGAAGATAACCAGGCGATGTGTCGACTACGCACAACAGCTAAATACTTTAGTTCATTTTATAAATACAAAGTCATACAATAAAAAGGATAAAAACTGATAATATAATATCAACATAGCGAAGCGATATTTTTGACCAAACGGACACAAATGTGTAACAAATAGATACCACTTCTTCTTACACCGAGACCACCGATTTTTTAGCGCTGAATTTCTTGACAAAATCAATGTCTGCTTACATGAAGTATGTCAATATACCACTGAGTCCGAGAAGCCGACTCGTAACTGCACCTTCATTGTACAACAATATTCACCCAATTACGTAACGGAACACACCGGCTGTGGAAGTGTAGATTCGGGAAAAATAATCTATACCCTTTACAACAAAGAAGCTATCGTTTAAGTTAGAGAAAACACTCGTAACTGTCGATTCTTGAAAAAGAAGCGCCTCGTCCATTCTTTTTCAAGAATCGACAGTTACTCGTGCTTTCTCCACTACATAACCTACCGAGTTTCCGTTTTTTCAGTCGAATTCAAAAAATTTCAGTCGAATACGCCGACCCCTGGGCTAGGTTCACGTGCGAAAGCATCTTAGCTTTCTAATGGCATTTCACGTTTCACTTAACACTACCCTTAGATTTTCGCTGTGATTCGGCATGTATTTCACACGGCGCCATCTATCTAGAGGGAGATAATCCAGTTCGAAAGTTGTTCCCAAAGCATGAGGGCAAATGTCCATTTCCGTACACTTCGCCATCCATGAGATGGCTTGCGAATCGTCATTTGCGTACACTTCGCCATCCATAAGATGGCTTGCGAATCGTGTGTCTCCATTATCGCGGAGCGATATCCGGTATATTACCGGATTCTGTTCGGCCTTCATCCGGCGGAGAACAGACTCGTTAAATCTGATAAATTACAGGCTTTCATACCACTTCTGAAACAGATATTGTCTGGGCTTACAAAATATATAGGTATGAATAACTTTCGTATCATACAAGAGGTGTGGTGGATCTGTAATTTTGAACAAGTAGAACATCACATGACTCGAAAATGGCGAGTCACGTTGTGGTTACGTCGGTAGACTTTTGCTGATTGGCTGACGAAGTCACGTGGTATTGATTCCCTCTTGCACTTGCCGAAAGTAGGCTAAAAATGGATACACACGATCCCAGGGTCAGTCTTACCGCGTATAGATGACCGAGATGGTTACAGGTTGGCGAATCGTGTGTCGCGATATCCGGTGTTTTACCGGATTCTGTTCGGCCTTCATCCGGCGGAGAACAGACTCGAAAACTCTGATAAATTACAGGTTTTTATACATACCTCGGAAACAGATATTGTCTGGGCTTATAAAATATATAGGTATGAATTACTTTCGTATCAGCCAAGAGGTGTGGGGGATCTGTAATTTTGAACAAGTAGATCATCACATGACTCGAAAATGTCGGATTACGTTGGGGTTCAACCTGTAACCAAAGTCGATAGACTTTAGCTGATTGGCTGACGAAGTCACGTGGTATTGATTTATGGAAATTCTCTCCTGCAGTTGCCGAAAGTAGGCTGAACATGGATACACACGATCCCAGGGTCAGTCTTACCATGTATAGATGACCGAGATGGTTACAGGTTGGTCAAATGTCGGCCCCATTTAAACGAGCCAATGAAATTATCTGTATTCAAATATTTCTCAGATATGCAAACATGTCAGTTTCACGAGGCGCAAGACTGGGGGAGTCTACGCGAGACCAAAACGAAGTTGTGCAAATTAGCTATTTTATTTCTCACTCTAGTGGAGCATGCTTCTTCGTTTATTCTAAGAAACAAACGGCCTAACATATTTGAAAACAAAATAAAATCGGCGGCAGACCACAGGAAAATGATATGCTTTTTATTTTGTGATGGGGGCACTTCGAGGCCCACCATGGGATCATTTCAATCGATCGCTTTCTGGAGGTGTGTCTTCGTTGTATGAATGTGATTGCACCGATGTCGGATGTAACGGGACCAGTCGGATGTGACCATTTGGGAAACGCCCTATTACACTCAGATAGCACCCGTTACCGCATGGCTACGAGCAGAAGTTTCTACGTATGATCGTGCCATGCGTTCGGATGATAGCAGAAGTTTCTACGTATGATCCACAGGGAATTCGTATCAATTGGATTGCATATACATACCCATCTCACAACACATAGATATTTATGTGTTGTGAGATGGGTATGTATATGCAATCCAATTGATACGAATTCCCTGTGGTATGATCGTGCCATGCGTTCGGATGATGGTGCGAAAGCAGACATGGCGGATCTCCACTTCAAGACTTCCAACTTAAATTTTCCACTATTTCTGGCGGGAGATACCATAATATTGACCAGAATACCATCATAGTCGGAGTATTCTACTTCTCGCGTGTCGAGAATATAAATATAACGAACATGAAGCGTTTTCTGGCCACGCGAAAATTATGCATAATCGCTACCGAACCAGGGTCGGCGAGTTGTGCGCTTTCAAAGATCATTTCCCGAAATCAACACACAATATTATACACAACCCATGCAACCGTTGATATTTGATGAAAGGAAGTCTTGCTGCATCACGTTCAATCAATCTTTTAGACACACATACCTTGTAAATGGTTATATTTAGGGTCAAAATTGAACACTGTCACAGCTCGGCGTCCGTGTTGCGCGTCTACATTACTCGCGTAAACAACGCGTTTTGTCAAAATGGAGACCGGTTTCGTAAATGGACAGACACATATATGCTGAATTTCCGTGGTAAAGTTTCAGAAAAATTGCCTTTTTAACTCTATAATTGGATATGTTAATTAAAAAATGCTTTCGGGATAATAAATTCGTTATTCAGGTTTTTCCCAGGGTGTATGAAAAGTTATGACCCTCCCTGAAACTCATACACCCTTCGGCTGACGCCTCAGGGTGTATGAGTTTCAGGGAGGGTCATAACTTTTCATACACCCTGGGAAAAACCTGAATAACTAATACTATCCCCCCATTCTCTGTCCCCCATTTTTAGTTTTTACAGTTCATCTGCAATCAGCCTTCAAACAGCAATGGCCGATTGAATTTCCACTAGTACCGCCATCTTCTCCGTACAGTTGATGTAGAAGGTTATTTGTTATTTTTTTACTTATACCACTTCTCCACGTCAGGAGACCGGTTTTTCTATACCCATAGATTTATAGAGTATTGTCACCAAATACTACAACTAGCATCTGCAAAAACAGGGCAGCGTCCATTCTGTTGCTATTTGGGTGAATGAGATTGTTCCTTCCTTGACAAATTTTTCATTTATTCGTTCGTTCCATGAATCCATGCTGCCTCTTATTCAGTTCACATGCATATCCGGGGCCACTAAGCTCTATGGGCCGCCACAGGCCCGCAAAACAAGAGTTTTGGGGGGTGTGGACGGTGGTATTAGGGTGAAGTGTCGAAATATGGGGTCCTCTATATATAACCACATGCTTTATATAAATCAACATAAAGCATGGGGTTATATATAGAGACCCCATATTTCGACACTTCACCCTAATACCACCGCCCACACCCCTCAAAAAGTCTTGTTTTGCGGGCCTGTGGGGCCGCAAAGCTCTACCCGGCAATAAAGTCCTCTATCCCCCCATTCTCTGTCCCCCATTTTTAGTTTTTACAGTTCATCTGCAATCAGCCTTCAAACATCAATGGCCGATTGAATTTCCACTGGTACCGCCATCTTCTTCGTACAGTTGATGTAGAACGCTGCGATACATGCCGATCACGTGACCCTTTTTCAACCCGATCAAGGAGACCCGCGTGATCCCACTTGTTCCTATATTTCATCGATATGATAGCTGTGTCTTGATGACCACCGGGCGTCAGTCCTAAGTGCTGGTCTGTGCGTGCGGGTGTGCCTTCGAATCCCACTCCTGACTCCATTTTATACGTCTTGTTATAGTGTGCATGTATACATCTCTATTCCTTGTAACTATTGAAATTAAAAACACAAGACAGGGTGTTTGGTGAGATATTTTTTTTCATTCAGTGAACAAAAACGTGAGAACTATCACGTGAGAACATAAGCCCAGCTTAAGCCGGGGCTTGTACATTGGAATGATCTTCGATAAGGTCAGTAGTATATAAAACCCTTTACGAGTCATATTGACCTACTTTTTTGTTCCCCCCGGGGGCGGAGTGTGGAGGAACTTTTCGGGGGATTCCCCAGTGGGGGTTTCCCAATGACGATCACGTGATCAAGGCATGTCTAGACTTGTTCTGGGTTGTACAGTTATGCCATACGGAGGATGGGTACTAGTATTTCGCTGACGTCCTAGTAATAAACATAATCTATAGGTGTTGTGGCGGATTGTGGTAGTGGGTGGTGGTACCAAGATGGCGGCATTGGCGGCCATGTTGTAATACAAGATGGCGGCATTGGCGGCCGATGGCGGCATTGGCGGCCATGTTGTAATACAAGATGGCGGCATTGGCGGCCATGTTGTAATACAAGATGGCGGCATTGGCGGCCATGTTGTAATACAAGATGGCGGCATTGGCGGCCATGTTGTAATACAAGATGGCGGCATTGGCGGCCATGTTGTAATACAAGATGGCGGCATTGGCGGCCATGTTGTAATACAAGATGGCGGCATTGGCGGCCATGTTGTAATACAAGATGGCGGCATTGGCGGCCATGTTGTAATACAAGATGGCGGCATTGGCGGCCATGTTGTAATACAAAATGGCGGTGTACAAGATGGCGGCATTGGCGGCCATGTTGTAATACAAGATGGCGGCATTGGCGGCCATGTTGTAATACAAGATGGCGGCATTGGCGGCCATGTTGTAATACAAGATGGCGGCATTGTCAGAAAAACGTATAAAAGAGGTGATTTTTAGTGGATTGGGTGTATTCATTGCACTACCCTGCGGAGCACTCTGACTGACCTGACCTGACCAGCCTGCCTACCTGCTTCACCTCTAGCCTGCTTCACCTCTAGCCAGCCAGCCAGCCTGCTTGCCTGCTTGTATGAGCTGTGGAGAACCTTTTAATTTTTTTCATTTTACCAGTGCAAATTCACCAGTCAGCCACCAGCCTATTACACCGTTTTTCATCAGTCTGAGCCTACAGTCATCCCAGGAAGTGAAGCTCAAAAGTACCGTGTTCGCCTCATTGATGACATGCAGCTGACCAGTAGCACTCAGTAACACCAATCAACACCGTACACGTATGTAATATAAATTATTTTTTAATAATATCTATGCTAGGAAATCCCCCCCCCCACCCCCCCTTCCCTTCTTCGTTTTGCTATGTCACAAAAAGTGCTCGAATTACTTATTTCTAAATTATTTCATCACGAACCCAACTAAGGTTAGCAAGTATACATATTTTACGATATAGTCAATAACTGTGAGCACATAAGACGTTCTGGTTGATGAGATCTGAATTTTTGAAGTTTGGCAATTTTCTTACTTCGAGCTTCGAATACCCGCCGCCATATTTGTTGGAAGCCGGTCGGGTGTTCGTTTGTCATGATGGAAAATCATTAATTAATCATATTTTGAGATATATTTCTCAACACAACCTTGTATTCATTGAAAATATAATTGTTCAGGCTTACATTGCTAACTGGTTTGCTGCCTTTGAGGTAATATTTGTTTCGGCAGTTGTTTCCGCCCATGCGATGAGAAAATATGCCTGAAAAAAAAAAAAAAAAATGTCTAGTTTTATGTCCGCTCCACAGACATTTTACACCAAATAGTTCAACTCATGGACACCAATATACATATATTGCGACCAGTCTATGATACAGTGCCACCCCAGTGTCGAGCATTTATTGTCCAGTTTGCACCAGCAAAGAAAAATCACGAACGTTCATCGAACGTCATCGGTGGGGACCTTCATGTGGTCTTCCGCGGTATATGAATCACTTACATTTGAATGCATGAATTAGTTTGATATAATTTT
>JAVTVY010039128.1:0-15635 GCA_036873755.1 Hanleya hanleyi | reverse complement strand
AGACAGTTTGTCATAAGAGGTGACTAACTGGGGCACCCGTGGGTTTACCGGATGTGAAAAGGCATAGAACCCACCCATGGGGTTCCGGGGTGCGAAAAAGAATAGAGCCCTACCTGTGGTCTTCCTCGGTGTGATAAGAAATAGGACCTAAACTTCAGATATGAGGCCATCCTTAAAAATATGTGTGTTGGGCGTAACCCGACCCTGTTTCACTAATGTGGGTAGGGCGGTAGGAAAATGTTTTTTTTTTTTTTTTTTACTAAATGTGACCTAGGGTGAATTTGAACACATTCAGAATGGCTCTTGTTGTTATTTTGCAGATGCGAACCAAAAGTGGTGTTGTAAGTAACCAGCTGGGGTCTGGTTCTGTCTAATATGAAAAAGCCATCTTCTGTTTCTTTCTTTGGTTATTAGCTCATAAACAATACCTTGATTTTTACACTTTTTTTGATGGTTGGGAAAACCACAGTAACTCACCAGAAAGACAGGGACTTGTGAAACTGATAATCATATGTTAGATCAAGCGAGATGTAGGAAACATTATGAATTGCATTCTTTGGCTTAATTGTTCCAAGGCACCCCAACCATGAGGTGACTTTGAACAAGTGAAAATGAAAACAACTTTGATCCGATGATCACCAATCTCCTGCATCGGAAAGGTCAGACACCAGAAGGGATTTTAAGATTATAATATATAGCATTTTCAAAAATTAATTTATAACACTTAAAAAAAAAAAGACCCCAAAAAAGTGTTTTCAGTCACCCCAGATTACGGTATATTATTCTTTCTTCGGGCGAGGATGTGGGCAGTTCTTCTTTACTATTGTAGCTATAATGAATAAATAAGTTTTTATTTAATTCTGGAATTCAGACTTTTTATTTTCTTTGACAGTTTTCCATGGATTTATAACAGATACGCAACATCAACAATAAAAATAAGGAAATTTCTATTTTTGTCCCACAAAATTTTATACCCTGTTTGTTTTTACAGTCAGAGATCTGACTCACCATCAAAATTCGAGAGCCACAGACATAAACAAGAAGTACAAAGCCATTAAAGTTAAAATGACCTCAAATAAACTGACTTGAATCTGTGCTCTGAATGTTCAGGTCTCAATACAGGCAGATCGGCAATGTATTTTTTGACATCTCTGAGGAAACTATCCATTTTCATTTTCTTAAATTTCATACCGTTGAATTCTACTTTGCCTGATGTGCTGTCTTAGGAAAAATTAAATGTCATTTTAATTTTGAACGAATCTGAATCTAATCCATCTGCTAAATGATATCCAATTTGTTGTTCTTGTTTATCTGTTAATCCACTCTTAACTCGATGGGTATTTTTCACTGGTGCTGGGTTGAAATAACTGGTTGCCAGCTCGTCATTTGCGACCGTAAATCCGTTTTGGCGACCGCAGAATAACATACTACTCGCCATTTGGCCCCTGAAACTTTTTCAACAAGTCTGCATATTTTCAGTCAAAAGTCTAAATGTGAACCATTTTCACTACCAAAATATTGCCTGGAAGAACTTCCACTTACAGATTAAAGAGACATACAACTACCAAGGTCCGGTGATTTAGTCACAAGCGTGTCAGTGGTCTCGTTTCATTCCGAAAGTAAAAACAGCATGTTGTTGTTGTTGTTATCTACACACGTGCCTCATGCCTGGTGGAGTTTTTCACTTTGTGCTGTTCGCACAGTTATTGTGGCCATAACATTCTCTTGTATATTACTTCAGATCCTTAGTTTTATTCAGTTCTGGTCAACAACTTTTCAAATGCCAGTCTTCAAAAACATCGTTTGCAAACGTCCCAGGTTTCCATTTTCACCCTCGTGTACTTTCCGTTTGACGACCGCGTGTTCCTTCATACAGACTGGCGCCAGTCGGGAACCATTACAGAGAGCATTCGCGGCTTCCAAAAAATAGACGAGCAAAGGTTTCCGAGATTTAGTTTGCGTATACGCCATCTAAACATACGTCAAGCAGCAAGCTGAAAGGATATCTCGGAGTTATATCTGATTACAGGTCAGCTATTTGACTTGATTTTTCAGGAAATATCTAATAAATCTCTTTGAATGAACAAATTCTACCCCTGTCACATTGACAATCTATGCAACTCTGGCCGACAAATTCACGACTTACGCGATTTAACGATGACAACAACAACATGGCTGTTTGAAGAAGAAAAAAAAACATTTCGTCGACAGATGGCCAATAAAAACTTTTGGGTCGGCAGGTTTTGGATGGGGCGGGCGGGTTACGCCCAACACACATATTTTTAAGGATGGCCTGACTGAAATTTAGTTGATAACGATGTTAAATCATATTCACTCACTCACTCATCTGGCAAATCGGGGGTCTCGTTCACATGATTGAGGGTTCCTGGTCATCTGGTAAGTGTGATAACATCGTTATTGCCGGTATCACACTTTATATCACTGTGGGCTGTTTGGTTCATTACATGTTCTCATGTTCAACAATTTCTCTGAGGCCCTTAGAAAAATGTAAATCTAAAAATGTATGAAGTTACGCTGAATTGACAAAAAAAATGGGTAAATGTGTCCATATTTTTAAAGTTATTCAAGAAATTTTACCTTCAAACTAGAGAGCACTTATTTCTCCAACCTGTTCAACATACATCTATATTGGAGTCCACAAATCCTTGGACTTTTTAATTATTTAAATTTGATCTGTCATAAAATCATTTCTAGGTTGAAATTTGAAAACAAATGAGGCAGGCTAATCTTGATTGAAAGGTACTCGATGTTTATGAATCTAAAAGTTCTAATATTTTGATGGATAGAGCAGCAGTTAAAAAGAAGATTTGATGGCTAAATATTCACAAACTGCTGTATTTTCATTCAGATACCGTAATTGAGTTGTAGTAAACAATTCGAACAAAATTGTCACTACATATAAATTCTGATTTTCAGTAAATATATAACTTGTTTTGTTGAGTTCATATCAATTGCAATTTAATCGATCAAAAACTGACAGGGTGTTGAAAATCTTATAGCCAGGTATACTGAAACCTTAAGGCGGCAGACCAGAAACCAAAGAGATCTTTTTTTTTTGCCTCGGCTGGAAAGAAATGGAACAGGTGCGATCGATCAAGTGGAATGATAACACATAATAACACCAATACATAACATCCATCACAAATGATCCGCTATTTAACCGAGGCGAACATCAGACCGGGTAACAAGATACAACATTTCATCGGAGAAAAAAGATGGGTGATAAAAAGATGCATTACATCGTAAATATCATATGTATTAATAATGAAAAATGGGTTAATTTATTCTCAGCAGTTGCTCGGCGACATGTTTTTCGACCCCAAGAAGACTGGTATTGATGTCTGAGAAAACATGTAACGGTAGTATAGTGGTCTAACATGTTCTTCTATATTGTTAAGGCGTTTCCTGATCCAGGCTGTGTTTGAATCCATTATAAAGGGTTTTGATGCCAGTGAATTGAGTGCCCAATTGGGCAAAAGTCAGAAAAAAAAGGCTGTACATTGTATTCTAGACCATTTAATACTTCTATCTTCCATGGGTTTGGCAGTCCCACACCACAGCCACAGCATGTAAATATTTTACTTCCTCTTTGAGTTAGGGGACTGTAACTTACCACACTATACCCTTGGGTGAAGCTCTGTTAGAAAATGTAACAAAAAAATCCATGGTCAACATGGTGATGTCACACTTACATGTACGTCATTTTCAAAAAGGCATTTTTTTAAAACATTTATCGGTCAGATTTTTGGAATGTTTTAGTTATGTGTTTTCTTCACCAGGCCCTAAAATTTGAAAAGTTTACTTAACCTGAAAATAGTTACGTGAAATTGATCCTCGGTAACCTATAGTATAGTTTGTTCCCCCATTTCTGAACTGCATAACGGTTATGCAAATAGGTTATGCAGATAGGTTATGCCAAATGAGTTTTGTTGTGGCTAGGCATTGGTTTTTGACTGGAGTTCATTCAATAAAACTTGCTGTTGCTATCTACGCCGACATTTTGATTTTGTATGTAATAATAATCTCGTTCCCATAGCTGGCCCTAATCTAGCCCCTCTCAGTGGCTTCCGGTGCCCTTGCCGATGCCGCTGGCCGAAACAAATCATTACCCGGTGACCAGTTTTCGTCATTACCACGTGTTGCGTAAATACTCCAATTTTGTGTGAGTGGCAGACTTCTATCATTGGAATTGTGACCTCTATTTCTGAAATATTATCTCAAATTAAATTCCCATGTACACGTTTTAATCTTAAAACAATAGAACGTACAGTTTCTCTGCCATTCGCTTTCATTTTCGGCTCTCTGCATCACGCAGGTTCGGGGCCGCACACTTATGGTATTGCGTCTTGGTTAGGGCCCCATAACCAGGACACACAGTGCAGTCAGGTCAGAGGAAGTTGAGAGATTTTACCCTCTTCATATAATCCCACAGAGCGCTATATACACCTGGGCTGTATATTATCTAAGTATCCGAGAGTGTACCAAAACGCACATGGGTTTCACGTTCAATTATCTCCCCTTGACTGGGGCTCTTGTGTGTGAAGTTAACATCGAAACTCTGGTCAGTACAGCCCACGCTTCGATCGGAAATCATTTTCAGCTTACAACAGGAATTTATTAAAATTATGTCATTGTGACACCGAGTTTGGGCCATAATTTAGGCGAAAGAATAATCGGTTATGCGTCTTTCATTTTGCATAACCGCCAGGCGAACTGAACGATCGTTCTCCCCAAATTTTAAGGCCTGCTTCACTAAAACTGCATGACAAATTAGTAAATAATCTGATGTGAAATAAAATGAAAAAAAAAAATCGTCAGAAAAATGCCTTTCTGGAAAATAACGTCATTGTGATGTCATCATGGGGGCCATCTTGGAATTTTTACATTTTTTAGTAAAGCTTTACCCAAAGATATAGAGTGTTCAGTTTCAGTAGGGTAGCGAAAATATACTCACTCACACCCCAGGCTGCGGCACACCGCAAATCATGCAGGCCAGATAGGGTTAATTACGTAGTATTTCAAAAGAGAAAATTCATTTCATTAAAAAAAATAAAAAAATGTTGAGGTGTAATAATAATTGAAAATAGTGCATTTTCTGTACAAATTGTGACGTATATATTATAGGGTGGGGAAAACGGTCACTGGGCGAAAAGGCCACCGGGGAAAATGCCAATGAGGAAAATGGCCTTGACGGGGAAAAAGGCCACTGGGCGAGAGAATGAGATGGCTGGACTGTTGTATCTCCTCGTGGTATATATTCCAGGGTGAAATATGCGATTTCAGCGGATGATATATACACACATATGTAACCAGAAATATGCAGTTTTATCTCGTTACAATATAAGGAGCTTCGTGAAATTGGGCGATGCTAGGAACTGGCACTTGGAAATCTTAGGAACTACTCCATGGCATATTTTTTTCAACTCAAGAGAAAAAGAATGGCGTTATGGCATTCCTTACAGTGGCATAGGGGAAATGATGTATGCCTCTCTGGATGCTGATCTATGACTACGCTGGGCATGGTGTATGCCATTTGGATGACCCGGGGCCACATTTAAACTTTATTTTGAGCACCCATACATGATGCGGGGCCTGGAAAGGCATAGTGAAATATGTAGGTGGGTTTTTTAACGTACATGTATGTGCTCAAACCTGTTGTAATAGGTTCCAAAGAGGCCTGAATCAGGCATGTCAGGCCCGGCCTGCACCGGCAAATGTCATGAACTGGAGCCATAATTTCAAGAAGCTTCCTAATATAGAGAGATGATCTATAAATGCATATGGCTGTCGTATTGTGGCATCAATTTTTTGTGGCATTTGTATTTTTGCACAAGATCTTATTTGGTTCTACCGTGTGCCAACATATCAGTGCTCATCAGTGTTGTTCACTGGGCAGGATGTATTGTCAGGGGGATACAGAAAATAAACGACAGAATCCTATATTCTGGGTAGCCACTTCGTTACAATAATATAAATGATGTAAATACAGGATATAACCCTGCCATAACAAGATCTCATCCCCACTCAAGACGAGACAAAATGCACTTATACTAATATCAATTACACTTCTGTCGGAAAGAGCGAAAACCAATAGGTTAATGAGCAATGGAACACCTGAAAGGTGCTACATGTACATGCAAGAACATGTACGGGTATCAAATCTATTACGAGCCAGTGCAAGTATGAACATTGGCTCCCGTTTCTCACGTTACAACCAGTCAAACTCTACTTGTTGCAACTCGACAAAATGTTAGCTTTCAATTATTATTATTTATATAATGAAAACAAATTTGCGGAGAATATTACTTACCTTTTGCTTCAAATTATGTCGGGGGAATCAAAGTTTTCAGGCACAAAAATCAGTGAAAATGTCAAACTTTACATTTGCTTATCGCACAAATAGTTGACTTCATTTTGCTGCAGCAGATTTTATTTCTTGACATCACATGACTGCAAATCGGCAGGAATTTTGCAAGTCAGTGCTCCCTACTGGTGCGGCAGATGCATGCTATTCTATGAGCACTCCTGCCTTCGTTTGAGCTGTTGAGATTGCCTACAAATCTGTAATGATCTGATCTCTCATTTCTGATCTCTCATTATACATAAATTTCACTCAATGAAACAAGTGACGTTTGAGCACTTGATCAAATTGTGAATTTAGATGAAATTTTTTCACAGTTTTTTTTTTTCAGAAAATTTACTTTCTCAGTGTGCCAATAATAGTGCACTAACTTTAAGAGCCTCTCTTAAGTTTTGCTATTTTGCTATTGTGCATGTGTCTTTCATTAAAAGTCTGTAATTAGTTGTGTCATGTACCAGGGCTCAATTGCATAGAGTGATGTCATAATGTATTTGTTTTCACTTGGACAAAGGTCATTTATACAGTATATGGTCATAGAGGTGTCGGCGGTTTAACATTTGGCAATTTGATGAGGGAAAGGGATATACATGTAAGCAACACACTTACTGACCACCTATTACTTCATATGGCCTCAATGATCTTTGTCCACTTGAACACCAATAAATTATGATGTCACCTTATATATGCAGTTAACCCAGTACATGAAACAACAGAATGGAATTTTATATGGAGTGAATTTCAGAGTTATTGAAGCATGATATCTTAGCAATATCATGTAATAAATCTGTAGTGGAAGTCATTTTGTAGAGTTCATGCTGAGAAAAAGAGATCTCAAGCGAAGTTAACTATCGATTTTTGACAAGCTCCAAATTCCAAAGTAGACTGATTAAAATGGACAGACTTTAGTACAATATACCGGTACATGTTTTATATAGACATGATAGACACACTGAGTGCAACTACAATTTTGTTTTGTGAGCTAGCTTTTGGAATTAATATCTTGTGCTGATCTACTCAAAAGCTTGCATTGGTAACCATTGCATGTACAGTAAACCTGAATACCACGTTAGGGTGATCCCCCTCTCTAAAATGGAGGTAAAAAGGGTCGTTTTTGCCCAATAACTTTTGATTCCTAATTACCCAATGCTTCAAAACTTCAGGCGCATTAATTTATCTATTGTTCCATGTGATAAAATTAATTTGCCATTTGAAAAATCAGTCAATGTTGTGTAAACAGCGTGACAGATGTTTGTCCTATTATTATGCAAATTAGATAGATGATAATTTATTTCTTCACTACCATTCAATGGGAATTTATATGTATTGTGTGCGCCTCAGGGGGATTTTGCTGAATTCATTATGTGAACTGATTTATTGAGCAAAAAACGACCTTTTTTACCTCCATTTTAGAGAGCGAGATTGCCCTAACCTGAATATCACCACTTGGGTAAACCAACCACCAGCATTACATGTACATTTGTACATGTATCTATGGTCCCAATACTTAAATTTAAAGTACTTTGAACCTTGATAAACCAGAACCCTGTCAATTAAGCCTGACACTATTATAGACCTGGTTCCAAGCATAGTCAGTACACAGGTTTCACTGTACTAGTATCTTATGTATTGACATATTGGGTATGTTAGGGCATGTAGGAGTGCATGCATGTACAGTGTATGTACAATGCTAGTCCGCTATTGGAATTTTTCTACAATAGCATCCTCAAGTGATACTGGCGAAGTCACCTTTTCAGCTAATAATAGCTCCTTCAATCCACCCTTTGATTTTGTATATAAGCCGGGATATTCAAGGTCGATAGTGGTCGAACTCAAAGACGCCAGCATTTTGTAATTCTCTTTTGTTTGTTTCATGCGTGTAAATGTATATCGTCTTGGGATATGATAGTCCGTTATATTTTATCCTGGGTGTACCACACGTAAGGCACCAGTGCTTCACACATACCGAAGAGATAGGTTTGTGTTTGCTTCTGTTCATACCATACAGAGATCATATTATATACACAGTCTCATGGCAGCAGATTGTATAACTCCCTACTGTCAGATATACCCTCTGATTGCATCAGCACAAAATCACCCCTAGATGAAACCCTGAAGGAATAGGATGTCACTGCTTGACATTTTAGTGATGTAACGACACTTCCAAAGGATATGTGACGACAATACGGGAAAAACTCCCTTGTGTGTGATAGTAATCAAGCTGAATTTTTTTTCCAATCCAAAACCTGCCAAATCAGATTTTTTCTTCAAGTTTACATACTGAAATATCAGCCTCGAAAAAATTGCCATGCTCCGGTATATCAAAATGGAGATATGATTGATCAAAATGTGTCTCCTGGCCCGATATGTTATTTTTGAGGCGTTTACAGTGAGGAATTTCTCTTACAGCAAAAATATGACACCTCAATCCAAAACAATTTTGTCACACAATATATTAGGAAGTTTGTTTATTGGAAAGAACCACGAATGGTTTTGGTTTGAAGTGTCATATTTTTGCTACAGGAGAAAATCCGCCATGAAAATGGCCCAAAAATATCAAAATAAGCCGGGGAGCACATTTTGATCAATCATATCTCCATTTTTATTCAACTGAACATTTCAGATTTTTGGAGGGGATATTTTAGTGTGTAATCAAGAAAAATGTTATTTAGCAGGTTTTGGAGTGAAAAAAACATCGGCTTTATTACCGTCACACACAAAGGAGTTTTTCGTATGTAAGCGTAACATATCCTTTGAATACTGTAGCCATGCGATCACATCGTGACTCGTGCCTATAAGTTTTGGTATAGTGAGACTCAGAGCATACGTAGGCCAAACGCACCACACATGGATACACTTTCCAACACAGCCATCGAAGATAAACGGCATGCCATATCGTTCATATTTGACAATCAATTTCTTCCATTTTTCTGTGAATGGTAGAAACAAATGTAATTGTTTATGTGGTCAAACATGTTTATGTCGTACCTGTCGTAATATATGTCACCTAATTTCGCAGAATCTGAGAAAACTTGATTCTAGTCTAGATTTTGAAGTTGATCACATCTTTAAATTTCCCTTTATTTTTACTTACAGATCGTAATTTCGTCATCGCCAACGCACAGGTGGAATCCGGGCCAATTATATTTTGCAACGATGGATTTTGCGAACTTGCAGGCTACTCTAGGGCGGAGGTCATGCAGAAGTCTTGTGTTTGTGATTTCCTTCAAGGGCCCCTTACCAGCACTGTTGCAATATTGCAGATCAAAGAGGCTCTTTTGGGGTCGGAAGAAAAACAGGTGGAAATACTATACTACAAGAGAGATGGTAAGAATTTAAAATGACGTGCAGTAAATCCTCTAATAATTGAACCACCTTATCAAAATTCAATCATAACCAATTATGTGGACAAAAATTCAATCATTCGTTCTAGTTTGATCACCCTGTAAAATCATTAAATTAACCCGAAAATTGTGGATCATCTGCATATGATTTTGGACCATTTTGTCAACTTCCTGTTCTAATAAATTTGATCAACCCCTGATTTTATAGTGAGAAAGTTCACTTCCTGTGATTTGAATTAGCAGATTCTCTGTACCAGTAATCTATAGATATATCTACAATGTCACTCTAGTCATTAGTGGTACAACATGCACAGTGTATGTTTGCATATATCCAAACAGACTTCAAATCCCTGAGTTGCGCTATAATTGAAATGAATCCTATAGACAATACTATCTGCTCTGATAGCAATGGCAGGTGTATTGACCCGTGACTTACTGCCTGATTATGCGGTTCATTTCCAGGTTGCTTTCCTATCTCTTTAACCTTGGAAATATATCTAATCAATGATAATTGATGTACATGAAGATATGGTTCATTGTAAATATGGATCAATTTATTTTACTATTCCAAGAAAGATTTTGACCAAAATGCTGACAAATTATGCTAATAACAGACTGGCGAAAATGTTTGTGGATTGACATTTTTTTTGTCTCACTAGTTCTTTGGATACAGGTTTATCTGAAATTTTAACCCAGCCAAAGATACGTAGTTGACACACGTGTAGATACAAAGATATCAATGTTTCCCAGAGCATTGGGTTTTGTCATCAACATCAAACATTTATATTTGCCAATTTTCCCAGACCACATTGCTGTTGTAAATTACGTGCTGTTTATCACTGCATGATTATCCTCAAACGATACCAGATGTGAAATATAGCTGTGAAAATAAACGATGGGTAATAGATTTGCTTTTATTTACATGTGGTTTCAAGAGAAGATCATCACATTTATCATGACTGGCCTGACTGTAGTTGAATCTGCCAGCCTAGCTTCTGGTTTGAAACAGTAGTGTCATCCATCTTAACTCCAAATTGCAAGCCTGAACATTATTTCGTCTTCGTAATAACTGTTATAATATACATGTACTTGTGATTATCGGTATTCTATGACATTATCACAAATTTGTCGATTTTTCAAGATCAGCAAAGTTGTGGAAGTAATGGAATCAGGGATGAATATAAATATAAAGACACTACAATTGGATAAAAAATCCATTCACGTCATAGAAATTGGAAGTTCCTTCTTGCATGTGAGAACACGCATGATCACAGAATGAATGAGCACTGTTTATCAGTCGGCTGTCCCATCGCATCCAGATAGAGGTGCTGTGATTGGATGAATGCGCTTAGCACATGGGCTAACATTCACTGCTGGTCAGATTGAATTCAACATGTCTGAAAAATTGTGTCAACCGGAGATCTGCCAGGGTCGGGGGAAAAATTGTGAAATAAGTATACGGAGTGGATTTAAAGGCCAGTCTTGAATGTTAGATACTATCATAGTCATTCTCGCGTTCTCAAAATATTTAGGAATTTCACCGTAGTTTTCCTGATTTCTTTGCATTGCTGTTGGAGCTCCTCTCAAATTGTACTGTAGAATTGCCATCGATCTCGCATTCTTTTTCTACTTGTCTACTTTCCTTTGACCTTCACTTTGTCTGAGGGTTTACCATCACTTCATTTGTGAACATAATTAATAAAAAAATTTCATGCAAAATTTGTTGAGTGCAAATCGCCCTCACAGAATTGACAGGTGTGATTTATCGCTCTGCTTCAATTTTCAAAAATGATGCACTCCAATATACATGGCTGGAGTAGCTTGCGATGTTCCATAGTCCATGATATTACAGCTGGCAGTGTCTATGATGTGAGGTAGGTTCTGACTGCAGGTGGATGCCTTGTGTTAAAGTGGAATGTACGAGCTGTTTATTGCCAGAAGGTGCTAAGAGACCCAAGGAAAATAGGAAATACACCAACACAGGGTGGTACAATTACATTAAAGTCGAGTACATGTGTGATCAGGTAGCACCCAGCAACCTGTAACGTACTGACTCGGTATCTCATCGATGTTTAACATTCGCGAAGTGCAGGAAGAAATGTAATAGAGCTTGCCCGCGAGGTGCGATGCAATGCCAGGTAACGTAATAAGGCAGCTTCTTGACCTTTTGTAATCTCATCATTTGTTTGTTGTCGCTTTCATTCTCCGCGAGGCAGTTGTACGGAGACATACCGGTGAATCTCCCCGGTTCAGCATGAGTGCACAATCAACTCGCTATGATGCTTTGGAAAAACGTCCTAATATTGTTTACTGCACTTCAAAGGCATTTTCCACAAAAGATCTAAATTGTTGATGACACTCAAACGTGGATAAGAATAGAAAACATGTGCGTCAGACTAAAAATTGCTCTCCGTTTTCTTTTTTTTTTACTTGAAGCGGAAAGTTGCAATGTATATCGAAGGGGATCAAAACAATTTAGATGGAAGAGAAATTTTCAACTTCAAGAGTTTCTGTCCCTTTTGAAATTGACATCTCGATATCATCTGTTGAGAAGGTTACGATGTTATGGTTGACCCGAACTCTACTGACATAATTGAGTTCTCAACAATTGTCAAAGAGAAAGCTTTTCATTATTGTCCATATCTTAATTATATCATTGACAAAAGAAATTTTCCTGTATGAAAGCATCTTGAATTTCATAATTATATATGGTGGTACATGGAAAATAAGGTTATCTTGGCTTAGCTTACAGGGTTCATAAAAGTGCTGTTTTGACACCGGTAATGGGTGTAAAAACCATTCAAAAACTCACTCCCAGATCAAAATTTTGCATGTTTCACAACTAAAATATTAGAAGCTTTAGCAAAAACTCAATAGCCTGGTCTTTTGAAGGATAAAACAATGCAGTAGTTTCAAATTGGCTGCAAAACTGTAAAAATACTCAAGTTTAGTAAAGAAGAAAAACTGAAATCACTTGAAATTGAGTAAAATATACTCAAATTTTCGACTTCTAGAATCCCTGGCTCAGACGGTTATCTGTGATATGTCAGGTGCTAGCCTAGGATCTTTGAGGCACACCTTTCAATGCTACAGTTCCTTATATGGGCATATCATATGCAAAGTGCTATAGATATGATCAAACCTCCATGCAAATAGCAATGATATGCATTGCTTGTGAACAATACAGGCATTGTTGCGGCAGAAATAGACCAATCAGGGCTACGGATGTCGCAATTCCCATGGTAACGTGAGTTGATATAGTACACAAAGTCATCTGTCCGCCTCAACAAATTGGCATTATCATGATCTTGATATCAGACTTGATATCAGCCCTTCAGTCTTGAACTGAAAGTCCTTGAAAACTTGATATTTGGGAAAAGGGTCCTTGATAGTCCTTAATTCTATGTTCAGGCAAAGAAAGATGACAAAAAAGAGATGGGGAAATGTAGTGCAACTTTGTTTCATAAGTGGGTTTTCCTAGTACGATAGATCCTTGAAATTTGAATGAGAGTCCTTGAAAAGTGCTCGATTCTTACCACTTCAAAAGTGTAGGAACACTGGTTTTGAGACCAAAGAGAGCTTCTTGAAATTAGGGCATGAGTTCCTTGATCATGTTGATAGGAATGGCATATGCTGGTGGTCTGAATGGGTTACACTGTTCACCGGTGTAGCGTTCTGATCTGGATGGAGAGGAGTTCCAATTGGAATGGCATATATGCCATTCTCCTCATGCCATTGCATGGTATGGCATAAGTCATCCTTTATCTGCCGAGTTCCAAAAAGTATGCCATGGAGTTCCCAGGAGTTCCCACTCGGAGTACCATTCCTCTCTGTTTGGAATGCCTTAAATTCCAGTTCCTAGCATGCCCCAATTTCAAGAAGCTGCCTACCATTTGCCAGTCATTTTTGTCTGGATCGTCACCGCGTAGCGGTGTCGACCAGACTATGCTGCCACTCACGAAATTTATGCAAATTGGTACGTGCACTATAATGTGATGACCCTGGGTTAACCTGTATCACTCCGCCAGTGATTTTCACTGTGTTGAGTCTTATATCAGGGTATTAACCAGAAAATGAAGAAAAAAACAGTCGTAATCGTTTCATGTGAACTAGAAATAAAACGAAATCTGAATTTGAGTGTATTTCATATTCATTTCTTCGCCCAGGGATTGCTTGAATCCGTGGACTATTTTTTTGGTCTGCATTGTCTGGTTCCGCCGACCTGGTAATGTGGTGGAAAGCTGGCAAGACGGTACATCTTCGGAAAATTTATGACCTATTCCAAGGTTCTTAGCGTGACATGTTCATGATCAGGTCAGGGGATTTGCAGCATTTCTGTTCTTCATTCAATACATAGTACTGTTCATACGCCCTATGATATGTACTTTTGTTGCTAACATTATGCAAGTTTTGTTGTTAAAAAAATAAAACTGAACGTACTTGTAGCCTACTCGTTTGAAGCAGCAGACATTATAAATTTAGTTGACCTAGATTCTGCATTGAAGATCAACCATTGAAACGCGGAAAACAACGAATTACGTCAATTATACAGTATTTTCGCCTTCATGTTGTCTGATCGTACTAGTCTTGTTTATCTGATGATGCTAAATAATAATGATCTTGTGAACTTTGGGATAGGCCTAAATTTTCTGAAGATGTACCATTTTGCGGAAAGCTGCCTGCCTCGTGGTGTTTGTTCAATTCGTCTGAGCTGCGTGAGTTTGTGGTAAGTTCTCAAGATTACTTATATATGCCTGGTGTTTATAGTTCGTAATTTGTTTGTTGACAACGATAGCGTTGGAGAGACAATTTGTGCGAAAATCCCTGTTGTTGTTGCTGTACGATCATACGTTGCAAATCTTATTCCGACTGTCGCACTTGACAGGTTCAGGTTCTGGGATTATGAAGTCACCAGTTTTCAACACTCGTACGTTCTTTCCCGTGAAGTCGGCGTTCGTTACTATTTTAATGTGTACGCATACTGCATGGAATATATTTCCAGAGGACATATGTGTCGAAGCAACAACAATAGTATTTACGTTTTTCTCGTCTTGTGAACTTGACCGGATCCTGTCCACTGCAAATTTATGTATTCCGGGGGACTCTGCTCTCCGAATATAATTTAGTTTCAAAAAGTTTGAACAACAACACAACTTTTCGAAAGTGGAAACAACAGAATTTATTTGTCAGGTACCGCTTTCGAAAAGTTTTTGTTGTTGGTGGTGTTCAAACTTTTTCAAACTAAATTATATACGCAATGATCGTACAGCAACAACAGGAATTTTCGCACGTTGTCAACAAACAAATTTACTATACACAAACTCATGCAGCTCTTGCAAATATCTGTGCTACGCAAATAAAAACACATTAATAAAACTATCCAGTCTCCTTGCATATTTGTCACTTTGTCACAATAAAATTGCATGAATTATGAAAATCTGCTCGCAAAAACTGGTAGAACGCATTGACGCAGACAATCCACTTTTAACCATATCACTGTAGATAGTTTCTTGCTACCATGAAGACCTAGCATATTTCTAAATGAACCGCCTTCACAAGTTCACTTCCTTGAAGACTAAATTGTGTTCCAGTTGTGATTTCCCAAACAGACTCGTCCACAAATTGGAGAAAATCTCCACATTTATCCATACATCTGCTATCGACTGCTGAAACGTTGAAACGTTTTGAAACTTTAAATCCATTATTGGCGATCCAGACATCAGTAATTTGAGTACTTTCATTTTAGGTCTATCTTTCATCTAAGGGTCCCTAAACAAGAGAGAAGACTTGAGTTCCTGGGTACCACAATTTCATGTACATGTAGTTTAGATGGGTGGCTTTTCAGTAATAAAAAGGGCTGAATAATAGAAACTTACATGATAGACCAACCTATATTGCCCCCAACAGTGATA
>JAVTVY010039127.1:0-15824 GCA_036873755.1 Hanleya hanleyi | reverse complement strand
CTTCCGACTTCTGACTTTCGACTTCAGACTTAGGATTTGTTTTCTTTTATAATGCATTACATCTTAAATTATGAAACATGGAATAACACAATACCATTATTATGGCTTGAAAAGCTGATTGCATGTACTTTTAATAATCATATAACCATTGAAGTTTATTATTTTGATTTTGACTACTTCCGACTTCCGACTTCTGACTTTGGACTTCCGACTTCCGACTTCTGACTTCTAACTTCCGACTTCTGACTTCCGACTTCCGACTTCTGGCTCCCGACTTCAGAGTTTTGGACATTCATCCACCCCTTGCAACTTTACCTTTACATATATTATAATAATACCTATAATTCTATCTGTGACTTTGTGCTTTGGTCTTTCCGATTAGAGTATTGGCAATTTAAGAGCGAACCCGAACGTTCTAGGTCCAGTTTTAGGCCACGGTTAGAGAGACATTAGGTTGAAGTTTAAATCTGCTAATGATGTAATTTATTGCAAATGGTATTTGGTGAAGTCACCAAATGAACTCAAGATAATGGCTAGATTATACTGGAATTGTCGCAAAGCTATAAGTCTAATGTATTTCTTTGTAATATTGCTTATTTACAGCATCATGAAAATATAGAAATACGGTTCTCATGGCATATCAACAGATTATAAAGGACCACGGAATTTTATTTTGGAAACTGCACGGATTATGATATCTTATTAACAAATATGAAGTAACAAAGGAGTACTCGTGCGATTCATATTTATTAAAAATTCATTTCAACTAACACACATCATTACACAAGTTAATGGACTGCAACTTAAAGGTATCAGAATCTTAAATATTCGTATTTGTCTATCTAATCAACTCACCAATAGCTTATATTTGCATATCAAATTTTTTCCAGGTGCAGAAAGCTTCTCATCAACCAAGAGAAATGTATATTTATATATTTATTTATAATATTTCGGAAGTAAATATGATCAGTTGAATAGAATTGTGCTATCATATTATGTATATTGAGGCGCCTTTGACTTGTGACGTAAGGTATTTCGATTTACATTAGAAGTTATCGCATTTTAATAATCAGAACATAACTGCAGATAAACTTCAATGGTTATCTGATTATTAAAAGTACATGCAATCAGCTTTTCAAGCACAAGATTTCATAATAATGGTATTCTGTCATTCCATGTTTCACAATTTAAGATGTAATGCATTATAAAAGCAAAAAAATCCTAAGACTGAAGTCAGAAGTCAGAAGTCAGAAGCCGGAAGTCGAAAGTCGAAAGTCGAAAGTCAGAAGTCAGAAGTCAGAAGTCGGAAGTCAGAAGTCGGAAGAAAAGTAAAACTTTGAAGAACACTCTCGGCTTTCGTAGATATCCGATAGGGTCCATCGCTATCGGCCATCATACAGAACTGAACCTTTACCTCATGATCACTCTCCAGTTTGCCCATAAATTTCTAAATAAATTCGAGTTTGTTTCCAGTTCGATTTCAAAATTATTTTACGAGACAGTTCCAGGTACACGCCTACCCTACGCGTGGTCATTTGTATAATTTATATCGAACTTTCTATCGGACAAATCTTTCTTTACATACTCCTAAAATCATTGCTCCAAAAGAATTGCTCCAAAAGAATGGAACAAGATGCCGTCAGCCTTAAAGTCATGTCAATCCATATCACTATTCAAATCAAAACTGAAAGAATATTTACTTAATGTATAAGGCTCTCACCGACCCAGGAATATGATGGCAAACAAATGCACATTGTTCATTTATGATTTCTGTTTATTCACCGAATCTATACTTAATCTTCACCCAGTCTTGTTTATCTAAATCCAGTATAAATCTGTCTTTAAATATTCATTTTTATATTACTTGGGACATTACAAGCCCTTTGGGGTTTTCATCCCGACAGATTTCCATGATGTATGTGTATAAATTTCAACTTTACTGTACATATCCCTTACAAACCAATAAGCTGGGGAATTTGTGGGGTTTATGTCGGGCAAGCTGTGTGGGGATCATGTGGGGAATGTGTAGGACAGCCAATGTGGGGAATGTGTAGGGATTTGGTAAAATCCCCACATTGGACTTAGTCGTGGAAAAGGAGTTTCTTAATGCTGCTTAGCTGAATTAAATCCCCACACTATCCCAACCTCAGCCCCACGTGTTCCCTACATGTGGGGATGATGCGGGGAACTATATTTAAAGCTGCCATGGGATAGACACAAAATATTTCTGCAGTAAGTCAAGCATGGTACAGAAAACCCCACAATATCCCCACGTGGGGAATCTGCGGGGCAGAAAAGCCCACAACATCCCCACGTGGGGAATCTGTGGGGCAGTAATTCCAGCAATGTACGGAAAACCCCACAATATCCCCAAGTGGGGAATCTGCGGGGCAGAAAACCCCACAATATCCCCACGTGGGGAATCTGCGGGGTAGTAATTCCAGCATGGGAGAGAAAACCCCACAACATCCCCACGTTGGGAATCTGCGGGGCAGTAATTCCAGCATGGGAGAGAAAACCCCACAATATCCCCATGTGGGGAATCTGCGGGGCAGAAAACCCCACAATATCCCCAGGTGGGGAATCTGCGGGGCAGTAATTCCAATATGGGAGAGAAAACCCCACAATATCTCCTCGTTGGGCAAAAAACCCCACAACATCCCCACGTGGGGAATCTGTGGGGCAGTAATTCTAACATGAGAGAGAAAACCCCACAACATCCCCACGTTGGGAATCTGCGGGGCAGTAATTCCAGCATGGGAGAGAAAATCCCACAATATCCCCATGTGGGGAATCTGCGGGGCAGAAAACCCCACAATATCCCCAGGTGGGGAATCTGCGGGGCAGTAATTCCAATATGGGAGAGAAAACCCCACAATATCCCCACGTGGGGAATCTGCGGGACAGAAAACCCCACAACATCCCCACGTGGGGAATCTGTGGGGCAGTAATTCCAGCATGGGAGAGAAAACCCCACAATATCCCCACGTTGGGAATCTGCGGGGCAGTAATTCCAATATGGGGCAGAAAACCCCACAAAGAGGTATGGCAACATCTCCACAGTAACCCTAGGGGATGGCGTGAGGATCGTGAGTAAAATGCAGGCGAGCTGCCGAATACTCTCCTCCAAGTTGCTTCAGGCGAGCAGATGAGAGCAATATCAAGATATTCGTAAGCATCATAGGTATTTAGTTTACTTTCAAGGCGAGTGATCGTTAACTCTCCTTGAAATACTTTCAGGAGAGTGGAGGCGAGAGGAGAGTGATCACTCTCCTCTCCCGGCCAGCACTGAAACACCATCTGTACAGAATTCCTGGGGTGTGGGGGAGGGGGCATCTTCTATCTGAAAGGGCATGTCATTTGTACAGACTGTCTAGTCTGTCATGTCTGTCCCGATTCCTCCTGCAATATCATCCATCCCTTAAAATAACCACCAGCAAGTTAAAACACCCGAGCACAAAATGGGAAGCACATTGAAAGTCTGTGTCAAAATGTTTTTTTTTCATCCCTCAAATGTTTAAAAAAATCTGTCTTGGTCTTTTCCCACCTGTTGTGGGATGGCCTTTAGCATTCCTTGGGGGACTGTCGTTGGCAGATGAGGGTGAAGCTGAAGAAGAGTCCACCAGCTCTTCTGACATGTGGAGATCATGCTGCTTCAATGGTGTTTTCTGGCGGATTCTACCTGACCTTGCTGCGTCATAGCATTTCTGAGTGATGCCTCTCCTTACTTTGGACCACAGTGTGCCCTTGAACTGGTTGCAAACATAACCTGGAAGTCAAACAATGAAAAACGATTAGTATATTCTGAATGCCCGAGCTATCGTAATAAATTAATACAGGAAACAAATATGGTTGAACATACAGATATTCCAGTTTCATGATAATGGCAGTCAAACATTGACCCGTACAAAACTGGCTAAAACAAAACACAATAAATTCAGATCACTCTCATCACTGATCAGACCATTTTATGTTCATATAACTAACAGCACAGGGTTCGAGATATACAGATCTATCAAACAACAAGTAATATTTTTTTCAAATTTATATACGAAGCTGTGCATCTGAAAACCTCTCGATTCTTCGATAACTCCAAGTTATCAGGTCACAGAAATCTGATTCATAGTGAGCAGTTTGATGGTATTCGAGATATGCACTAGATAAGCATATATTGAAGGGCCATACAGAATGTGAAAATGCACATCAGTAAGGTACTAAGCATCTTCATGTATGTTTCGATCAAATAGCAGCTGAGATATCATCCACGGTACAGCAATACGAAAGTGATTTCTGTATTCCCCTTCATGATGGGGGGGGGGGAGAGAAGGTGACAGCCGCCAACCTTGGCGATGTGGAACTGATGTGTTCCATGTTCTAACAGATATGAATAATTTACTTCAACTTACACTATGTCGCTCAGCCAGTTCCTGTGACACAAAGCCCGGGAGAGGTGCGTCTACATTGGTCTGGGTTGGGAAAGTTTGTTGCTATACTGTTTCTCCAGAAAATACAACCTTGTGATTTTTTTCCATCATCACTATTCCTGAAGACTGCAGTACAAACAGCGACCTGTTTTACCATACACAGCCACCTTAAAAGACAATAAAACAAGAGTTCAATTGAACCCAAAATACGCCCGTAAAAACATACAGACATTTTTATCTCCTGAATGTTGTTATAGACAAAGGTTAACCATACAAATGAACCTTTCTGGACTGTATGTTGTTTGTATTGTTGCAATTGTCATAATACTGTACATGTATAAGCTATCATCAAGGGCGGATACTAAAGAAAATGTTGAATTGGTTTGAAAAAAATTCCATGCAAAAAAAAATAAAACACGCAGTAGTCTACAGTTGTCGAGCTGTAAGGTTGTGTCACAAGAGTGTTGTCCCTTCATGTAGCCGACCCATCGGCAGACGAAACAGTGGGCCAAATTTGAAGAAGATCCATGCAGTACTTCCTGAGAAATCGCGATAACAAGGTTTCATGGGGAAATCCAAGATGGCTGCCTGGTGGCCATATTGGATTTTCGAATCGGACCAGAAAAGGTATCTTGCATAACTACACCCCAAGGGGAACATGTGTACCGAATCTGAGAAAGATCCATGCAGTAGTTCCTGAGAAATCCCAATAACAAGGTTTCATGGGGAAATCCAAGACGGCCGCCTTGTGGCCATATTGGATTTTCGAATCCAAGAATTGTTTACGGACGGACGACGGACGGACAGACGATGGACCACGGACGAAAAGCGATTTGAACAGTCCCTCATCTGGTGATGGTGGGCTAAAAATAGCCTGTTGCAGTTGTGGTGTAGTGGATATGCGCGTTGGATCACAAGCGCCTCAAAATTTTCTTTTACCGAGTTCAATTCCTAGGAGATCAACATGTGTGACGTCGACAAGTTATTTCAATCTTTCTCAGTTTTGTAAAAAAAAACTAGAACTTGTGGACTTCGGAAGGCTGCCGTCATATATGCGTGCATTTTATGGTTTTGATGTTTGAGTGTAATCTGCAGAAATACATAGTTTTTCCTATTTCACAAAACTGGGTCATGTGTATAGTGTTGTGTTATGTATAATGCTTTATTTACCTTTGTCAGTCATAACAGGAAAAAATGTACAAAGCACAATACTTTAATAATTAAAACTAATTTGGTGGTTCAGAGAAAATTTTAATGAAAAGCAGAGCGTTTGAAGTCCACCGACATTGAAACTACTGATTTGGCTTGGAACGTTAAAATTCAGTACTCAGCATGGAAAGTTAGCTCGAGTGAAATCCTGTGGCAAGTTAACCACATACAAAATTTGAAAAGGATCCGTTCAGGTTTTCAAAAGTTACTGTCGGAGTCTAGCGGATCACGGTTAAAAACAAGCCCAAGAGAGATCTTGCGGTGAGCGAGTCCTATTTCGGTCATATCACGATGTTTGGTTCCTATTCCTCTTCACACCCGGAAACCACACAGGAAGGGTCCTATTCTCCATGGGTGCCCCAGTTAGTCATCTCTTACGACAAGCTCTCTGAGGAGCTGAGACCTATTCTTATGATGATTTGGAGTGTGGACACACGGACGGACCCCAATACCATATTCTCCCCTTTAGCCCTTTGGGGGACAGTTATAGAGGAAAAACATAATGAATGTATCGCTGCAGTTCAAGTTGAGGAAAGTTTTGTCACACGATTCAAGCACCCTATGCAATGTATTGCTTAAATAATGGTTACATGGATGATGTGTAATAATATTTTATAACAAGCGTTCTGAGAACCCCAACATCTCGCCTTGCGGGGTCATCCGCCAAAGGTGCAGCAGTATTAAAAGCATACATGTAGAGCAAACAATAAGGTCTGGAATAAGTGATGCGGTACAGACAATAATGTCTGGAATAGATTATCTGGTACAGACAATAACATCAGTCCCATGGGGGATTACTGGCAAAAGTTAATCCCATGTAGGATGGATAGGTCAGTGCAGTCGGATTACTGGTACATAGGGCATTCCAGTGTGAGATTACTGCTGGGTGGACCAGTCCCATGTTATTACTGATGGATAGTCCTCTGTGGGATTACTGCTGGATAGTCCAGTCCTAAGTGGGATTACTACCATCACCATCATGGTATGGATGGTAGTGATGGTATGGATGGTAGTGATGGTATGGATGGTATTGATGGTAGTGATGGTATGGATGGTATGGATGGTAGTGATGATAGTGATGGTATGGATGGTAGTGATGGTAGGAATGGTAGTGATGGTAGTGATGGTATAGATGGTAGTGATGGTATGTATGGTAGTGATGGTATGGATGGTAGTGATGGTATGGATGGTAGTGATGGTATGGATGGTAGTGATGGTATGGATGGTAGGATGGCATAGATGGTATGGATGATAGTGATGGTATGGATGATAGTGATGGTATGGATGATAGTGATGGTATGGATGGTAGTGATGGTATGGATGGTAGTGATGGTAGGAATGGTAGCGATGGTATGGATGGTAGTGATGGTAGTGATGGTATGGATGGTAGTGATGGTAGGAATGGTAGTGATGGTATGGATGGTAGGAATGGTAATGATGGTATGGATGGTAGTGATGGCATGGATGGTAGTGATGGTATGGATGGTAGTGATGGTAGCGATGGTAGTGATGGTATGGATGGTAGTGATGGTATGGATGGTAGTGATGGTAGGAATGGTATGGATGATAGGAATGGTAGTGATGGTATGGATGGTAGTGATGGTATGGATGGTAGTGAAGGTAGGAATGGTATGGATGGTAGTGATGGTATGGATGGCAGTGATGGTAGGAATGGTAGTGATGGTATGGATGGTATGGATGTGATGGTATGGATGGTAGTGATGGTATGGATGGTAGTGATGGTATGGATGGTAGTGATGGTAGGAATGGTAGTTATGGTATGGATGGTAGTGATGGTATGGATGGTAGTGTGATGGTATGGATGGTAGGATATAAAAACGAACTTGCAGCAGCAGTGAAAAATACCCATCGAGTTAAAGAGTGGATTAACAGATTTTTTCTAAATCGTCCGTTAGTCAACGTGTGCACAATCCTTCAAAAGCAGGAAATTAACATGAGGGTGAGACTCGCAAAACCCCTCGGCTTCCCCTGAGTAACTAAGAAATATGCTGTCAGTGCAATATATTATGGTTACAGGGCCTGATCTAGATTTTAGTTTGGGCACCTATAGATGGTGCAGAGTGTGATAAGTTATAATGAAATAGGCCATGATGTGGGACTGTCGAAGCCTATGGAAGCTGTGGGAGTACTAAATGGTCTAAATACAGCCGATATCTAATTTATATTTGGCGAAAGTACTTGCATTAGTATTGGTTTCAGCCTGTTCAGAGAGGGGATTTGTTTATTGTTTTATTTGGGGGGGTTCATAATGAGCTCGAAAACAGCCTGGGTCAGGCCTGGGCTACATGTACTAATCATTCAGGATTGTACTTTTTACAGCATATCATTATTCTGCAGATTTAACAGCTACAGTAACATTCAAGCAAATATCGCAAAAGGGGCATAATTTTTCAAGGAGATAAATAATTTGGTAGCCGTACCGAACACAATTTAGTAGATGTACCGAACACGGGCCTGCAGATATGACTTGTACACTCAACTTATATATCACAAAATCAGAGATAATTAGACCCGAAATGAAACTCTTAACCCCTAATGTACAGCAAGTCAAGGGGCTGGCCCTGAAACATGCCCGGTAAATAATAAGCTACAAATAACTGGTTTGGCACCCCTTTCCCCACAACTGGTGAGACATCCCACCTCTTAGAAATGAACAGGATATCACAGTTTTTTCTCAGACATGCAGTGATTATAAGACTTCCTCACCTCTAGGTGTAACTTCCTTTTCTTGTAGGAGAGGATAACTGGTATTCACATGAGGTCCACAAGCCAATCTAATCCATTATCCTGTTATCAATTCACACAATGGGTAGGGTCCAGTATTTGCCTGTTCCTATAAATCATTGAAATACAAACAAAATTATTTATATTAGATAAAACTCAATCAGGGCAGTATACATTCTGTAGCAAATTATTGTTACCTGAAAAGAGAGGCAGAAATGCATTTTAGTATCAAACATAATACTGTTAAACGTGACAGTTTTATAGTCTAAAGTACCGGATACAGAACAGAATTTCATATTTTAAACTGTGCTCTCAGCCTATTTCACTTGTAAACAGAAAATTCATTCCGTTGCAAATAAAAATCAATCTTCCTTTCCATTGAGAACAAATTAATGGAGGTAAATGTAGGTGAGGTGTTCAGCCAACGACATACAAACTACCATACATGTATTTCTAATTTGATGATCATACTTCCAGTCAGCTATGCATTAAACAGACTAAAAAACAAACAAACATTATCAATGACTAGTGATTAATCAATCCAGATACAGTCATTGAAGGGATATTTAGCCTACTCTACCTTGGAGTCACTGTTCAAATCTTTGTACTCTTCTGATGGCGGAATGTCCATCCATGACATGCTCTGGTTCCATGACAACATCACCCTTGAAATTATTATTTCAGTCATATGCTTCAAACCTGATAAAAAAAAAAGATGTATTCAATAGAAGTTTTGCACCTTCCACCCCCCCCCCCATACATTTTTTTTCAATAATAATAATAACAGTCCTGGCCTGCAATAGTTTCATATACAGAACTTTTTCTCTGTTGTTTCTATATAAACATATATTCTGAGCAGACAGATCACCGTATCAAATCTAAAACTGGCGGTCAGTAAAATTAAATTAATATCGTGTTCGTTCGAAAACAGGTGATTTCACCCCTGTACCTAAACGACCAGCTGTCTGAATATCCATCCCGTTTTAGGGACAGAAACTTTTAAATAAATCGGAAATAAAAATTCATTTTTTAGGTCATAACAGTAATACCAGCTGATACTGCGAAAAGTGTGTAGGCCACGAAAATGGGGTGCACGTCAATAGGTATACGATTTGACATGTAAATCAAAACACCTTACCGCTCGACTAATTCATGTTTCCTTCCCGATAGTTTCGCTTTCCGTTTCCTTAGATCATCCTTTAGGTCTTCCAGCGTCCATTCTTCGTATTTACTCGCCACTTAACGTTTTGGTGAAGAAAACTCAACCAAGTTCAACTTGCAGCCAATGTTTACAATCGGGCCCCACTTCCGATGTTGCGCGCGCAAACTTGCTTGTAGAAAGTCTTGATATGAAGGGAGACAACTCGATTAACATGCAAATTAATAGGCAATGGCCTAAGACGGCTCACATTTATAGTCGTGATTTAGCCTTATATATCGGAGGAAATTTATGGATGCGATACATTAGACACAGAACTTCTATTCATGCATTACATTAAAAATATTCTTATGACATATGATCAGTGAATTGATATTCTAGCAATCTTTAAACCTAGTCCTATAGGGCAATGGGCACGGCCTATATTCCGCGAAAATATGAGGGGGATACGCCGGAGATGGTAACCAACACTTGATAACTCTGCCTGTATCTCTTCGATATTTGATTCTGTTTAGTTATTTTTAAACCTGTACAGATACCCGTTTCAAAAATATATCTTTTGCTACACATTTCTTTCACCTCACGACGAGAGGTTTACCGTGAAAGATGCATGGTGTCGATTCGACGGGAATTTTTCGCGATACACCGGCACAAAACGTTTTAATAACTTTGATTGAATATGCATAAAAAAAATACAAATCTAAATAAATAGTTTTCATTTCGAGTATTATAGGATCATGAAAAAAATATAAATGTTTTTGTATATTCTTTTAAGAAAACAGAGTTCACAGTCTGCCTGCATGATCCCCACATTTATCTCACACTATATGTGCAAATAAAATATCGCCCCACTTCAACCCCACTATCGTCTTAGGCTATGCATGAAAGAATGCTTGCCCAACAAAATCCCCACGTCGGACTTAAACTTTCAGTACAGCCCGGCACATTCCCTACATTGGACTTTGTCTACGAGCGCTGGAAAAAGTCCACCCCACCTAATCCCTACAAACAACTCAGTCGATTAAATCCGAAGTTCATTTTCCCTACACCAACCCCACGTTAGACTTTGAATATATAGCAGATAAAGGTATGCCCTACATCATCCCCACGCGAACTTTGAATTCTCGCCCATTCACCCGTCATAATCCCCACATCAGCCCTACATAATCCCCATATTTATGCTAAATTTGCATAACCGTGGGCAGCTGCCCCACACAAACCCTACGTTATCCCCACGAGGAAAGTTCCAAACCACGCTTCGCCCCACACGAACCCCACGCGCCCACCAAAACCCCACACTTTCCCTACGCAATCCCCACGTTTATGTTTGTAAGGGAACATATCTTTGGTGGCGCTTTGCAATCCTTCGATATACAAAAGCGTTTGTACATATAGTCCTTCGCCACAATGTGGCGTATTTGACCGTGTTTCACACAAGAGAAATGTACAACGCACGTTTTATTTTCAATGCCTCGCAATTTCGCGACAATGGAAGACAACCCTGAATACGACCATTGTGCAGGATGTACTCAATCTTGAATCTTAGTAAATATGTTCTCCAAGGTTGTATCGAACGTGACAAAATGCATAGGTATTTGAAGATGAGTGATGATTTCAATGATGGTACATTTTACTGATCCAGAAACACTTTATTTTGCTGATGCACACGCACAATTTTGACCGCAAGCGCCACACGTTTCAAGTAACCCAGCAAGCCAGTTGTTTACTCAAGCTGTTTGTGTTGATGTCGGAAGTAGCTTTCCAGAATATGCCATTTATTAAAGAATCTTTCCGTCGTAAATGTAGCATTTGAGATAAATTTTTCGATTTTATATTGATCTTGAAACTTACCAAATAAAATATTAATATGAAGTGTTGAATTTTTGAATTTATTTGTGTAGATATATCTTTTCGCAATCAGCATCAGGGTATTCAACAAGTACTGCTGACTATCCCAAACACATATTATTTTTTCATTCGTCACACCTGATTTTTGCTGTGTCATTCAACCATCTCTGCAAATCAGCTAGACCACAGTTTCTTAACCGCTGGACAAAAAATCAACAGATGTTCTATAGTTTCTTTTTCTATATTGCAGTAAGAACAAAGATTGTCATTTCATTTTCCTAGGTTATATAAGAACGAATTTGTACATAAAATTCTTTGTAGAGTTTTGTATTGAAAATTAAGATGTTTTGTTCCTGGGTGCTTTTAAAATTATTTGTACATGTTTTTCTCCAATCAATATCCGGACAGGGTTTCAGAATGTCGTTCCCTATTTCGCTGCATTTGAACTCATCTGTATCATTTGTGTTATTTAGTACATCATATCAAATTCTACCGCCTCTTTCCTGCCTTGCCAGTAATTAACCTTTTTTCGATGCCCGGGGCGGATAAATATATGTTCGTAGTTGAAAAGCTTTCACCCAATGTATTCTTCCGTTGCTCGGGAATTATTTTTAATAACCGTGTATAATCTAAAAATGTACATTTTATGCAATATTTTCTTTTCATTTCCGCAAAATCTAAAAATTTCTCATGGAAATTGACAAGGTCATGTACATATTTAATACCATTTTTGTCCCAGTCCTTAATAAAAATGGATTGTCTTAATCTGCTATTGAGCCATGAGGGTTCGTCCAAAATATCTGCAATAGATTCGGGAATAAGTTTGGAACAAAGCTGTTTCCACGCTAAGAATGTGTCTTTCCAAAAAAGGTTTGAACTGTTTTCGATAACCGTTCTCAAATTTTCATCACCTATGCTCCATACGTCGAGCTTTTTTCCCAACTTCCTGTTTATTATAAACTAGAATGAAAGTAACTGCGAAAAGTGAAGTCATTGTGATATTCTATATTTCGGTACAGGTTATACCATCGTCAGGAATATACAGGTAGCAGTTGTTCAAGAGTATATATACAGGGTGAATAAAACAGTTCACCTTCCAAGCTGAAGGTTCTATATACAATGGATAGTGGGAAATTTTACAAAACAATTAACTTGAACACAATTCTAGTAAACGATGGTTACTGTTTATTATATTTTGCCAGTTTTTGACTCTGAAAGAGCAGACGTTTCTTTCGTGTAATTTTTAGGCTATATGTATGTAATATTTGATATTCACCATCCTCCCCTTGTTTGTAGTCCTTTGTTAAATGTCTCTCTTCATTCTATCATTTCCTCCATTCCATATAAACTTAAATCAATTCGAACAAAATCATCGAATGGGTTTGACAAGGCAAGAAAGAGGTAAGTTAACTTTGACAAAGCCATTGATTTTATCACTGTGATATTTACTAACTTTGACAAAACCATTGATTTTATCACTGTGATATTTACTAAGTTTGACAAAACCATTGATTTTATCACTGTGATATTTACTAAGTTTGACAAAACCATTGATTTTATCACTGTGATATTTACTAAGTTTGACAAAACCATTGATTTTATCACTGTGATATTTACTAAGTTTGACAAAACCATTGATTTTATCACTGTGATATTTACTAACTTTGACAAAGCCATTGATTTTATCACTGTGATATTTACTGACTTTGACAAATCCATTGATTTTATCACTGTGATATTTACTAACTTTGACAAAGCCATTGATTTTATCACTGTGATATTTACTAACTTTGACAAAACCATTGATTTTATCACTGTGATATTTACTAACTTTGACAAAGCCATTGATTTTATCACTGTGATATTTACTAACTTTGACAAAGCCATTGATTTTATCACTGTGGTATTTACTAACTTTGACAAAGCCATTGATTTTATCACTGTGATATTTACTAACTTTGACAAAGCCATTGATTTTATCACTGTGATATTTACTAAGAGTCGCAAATTGGGCATCTTCCATCTGCTGAATACTTTTTTGAGATCGCCCGGTTTCGGCAGATAGCTGATTTTCCACATTTCATGAAAATTTGTCAACGATAATTCCACACCGAGCATATTAAAATCTGTAACCCAGTCCAATTTCACATCCTGGCATAGCCTTATTTCCGATCCTGTCACCGGACCGATCCAAATTGCTTTTGTTTTATCGATATTAAATTTCAATCCAGTTATTTTATAGCTGCAGAACCGCCAAGAGTTAGCTGATTTTCGTCCGCATGTTGAGTTAAATAGAAACACTTTCAGTATCGATAAGAAAAGACCTAATATTATTCCGATTAATCAGCAGCAACAAAATTTAACTGTGAGTTGGATTTCATCGATAGATTGTTTATCACGCTAGTTCATAGGTTATTATGTCTCCCCCAACTATGTTGGGGGGAGACATCTAGTGTTTGTGCTGTCTGTCTGTCTGTCTGTCTGTCCGTCTGTCTGTCTGTCTGTCTGTCTGTCTGGATGGATGTCTGTCTGTCTGGATGGATGTCTGTCCGTCCCCTTGCCTTGTCTGCAAGATATCTTGAGAACTACTGGATGGAATTTCACCAAACTTGGATGGAAGCTTCATTGGGATAGCCCCCTCATTTGATTAGGTTTTGGTGTATGTGCGTGCATTCATCCGTGTCCGTCCGTCCGTCCATCTACTTGTACCTGTATGTACAGGGCTTGTCTGCAAGATATCTGGAGAACTACTGGATGGAATTTCACCAAACTTGTATGGAAGCTTCATTGGGATAGCCCCCTCATTTGATTAGGTTTTGGTGTATGTGCGTGCATTCATCCGTGTCCGGTGTCCATCCGTCCGTCCATCTACTTGCACATGTATATACAGGGCTTGTCTGCAAGATATCTGGAGAACTACTGGATGGAATTTCACCAAACTTGGATGGAAGCTTCATTGGGATAGCCCCCTCATTTGATTAGGTTTTGGTGTATGTGCGTGCATTCATCCGTGTCCGGTGTCTGTCCGTCCATCCATCTACTTGTACATGTATATACAGGCCTTGTCTGCAAGATATCTTGAGAACTACTGGACAGAATTTCACCCCACTTGGATGGAAGCTTCAGTGGGATAGCCCCCTCATTTGATTAGGTTTGGTTTGTGTGTCTGCATTCATCCATGTCCGGTGTCCGTCCGTCCGTCCATCTACTTGTACATGTATATACAGGGCTTGTCTGCAAGATATCTGGAGAACTACTGGACAGAATTTCACCAAACTTGGCTGAAAGCTTCATTGGGATAGCCCCCTCATTTGATTAGGTTTTGGTGTGTGTGCATGCGTTCATCCGTGTTCGGTGTCCGTCCGTCCGTCCATCTACATGTACTTGTACATGTATATACAGGGCTTGTCTGCAAGATATCTGGAGAACTACTGGATGGAATTTCACCAAACTTGGATAGAAGCTTCACTGGGATAGCCCCTTCATTTGATTAGGTTTTGGTGTATGTGCGTGCATTCATCCATGTCCGGTGTCCGTCCGTCCGTCCATCTACTTGCACATGTATATACAGGCCTTGTCTGCAAGATATCTTGAGAACTACTGGACGGAATTTCACCCCACTTGGATGGAAGCTTCAGTGGGATAGCCCCTCACTTGATTAGGTTTTGGTGTGTGTGCGTGCATTCATCCATGTCCAGTGTCCGTCCGTCCGTCCATCTACTTGTACATGTATATACAGGGCTTGTCTGCAAGATATCTGGAGAACTACTGGACGGAATTTCACCAAACTTGAATGGAAGCTTCAATGGCATAGCCCCCGCATTTGATCAGGTTTTGGTGTATGTGTGCATGCATGCATCCGTGTCCGGTGTCTGTCCATCCGTTCATCTACTTGTATCGCTTCTTTGTGATTAATATTTTTAGATACGCAGCTTTGTTTAAGATACTTATTGCATTCATTTTATAGCACTTTCCCTTAAATAATGTGCCCATTCAAGGCAGGGTGGGAGGATGGGGGAGACGTATGTTTTTGTTAAAAAAACAACCAGCATAGGCTTCATGCCGGAGCGGCAACTCAAGGGTCAAAGCGGAACCTCTAGTTACTTAAGCATGTCATGGATTTAACACGGGTTTTATTTACTCAGCTGTGGTCGATGAGATATATCTTTGTCGTACACTTATACTTGTAGGAAGTTTCATTCAAAATAAATGTATATATTAGTTGTCAATAGTCCTAACGAACACATAGATTAAAACTCGAATATACGGATATGCCAGTAGCAGTATTTGAAGTCATATACACAGAAAATATACATGAAAATATAAAAATAGAACACAACAATGGGTACACTAATACATGTATCACAGAAACGGTATAGAAACATTGCTCAGTCGAATATAGCATTCCATTTCAGAACATCGCCTGGGTCGCAGAAGAT